>CATIWF010112455.1:0-107710 GCA_949630135.1 Balakata baccata
ACGACAAGGTTCTCATAGCAACTAAGGGCAGTGTCATATTGCATCATTTCAGAATATACAACTCCAAGATTATAGTATGCAGGCTGCATTTAAGAAGCAAAAGTATGATATAATGTAATTAAACCAACATAAATAGGAGCAGAAAGCAGTCAGAGGGGGAAGGGGAGAACTCATAATATTGAAAATCTAAATTGCAATGTTACTTGCGAAATGCACATAATTAGCATCAATTGGAAATTACAATGGCAAAACATTAATTCTTGAGCAGAAAACAGTAAGTTGCTGAAATATCTACCTGGAGACCTGTAAGTCTTGAACTGCCAGTAAGAGTGGGTTGCTGCAAATTATGGCACTGGAGCAGCTGCTACTGCTCAAACTCTTCTTGTTGAAGAGCTTTTGCTAGTTGCAGATCAGGGAGCGGCCGTTTCCCTTCAAGAGCGCGAACGTCCAGTGGAGGGGGAAACTAAAATCGTGCTTCAATTTCACTGAGGAGAAGAGAACGAATGGCAGAGAAGAAGAAAACTTTTGTTAAAATAGGGTTTTTAAACTAAAAGGGCCGGATTGGGCCTTCTGGTAGCCCATAATCCATAAAAAAAAACAGATCCAACAAAAGGAAAAATATTGGGAAATTGACACAAACAAGCACAATTATTAGTCTTTTATCTTAATCCCACAAATTTCATGTGTCCTCTTTTAATTCCATATCTATGATGGGAAAGAAGGTCAGTGCCTCCGGAATTAGCGCACCAAGCAATAAATAGGAGATATGATTTGGCAAACCAACATATCCTTTATTACCAAATTTTTTCTAATTAAATTGCCTACCATGTTTGCCTTGCTTCTCTCTCTCCATCTCTATGATATATATATATATCATAATTAGATTATATATAATGACATTTTTTTAAGATATCATTTTTATTTTTATTTTTAAATTTTCATTTTGAACTTATTTATATTATATGTTTGTTATATTTTTATTTTATTTTTATTAATTATTTATTGATGGAGAATAGAATTAAAAAATCTTATCATGTGAATTAAAAAAAATGTATATATAGTTATATGCTAAGTATATGTAGGTTATATATTTATCTATTTATAAATGTATATATAATCTTCTAATTTATCTAATTTATTTACATTTACTATGTAGGTTATATATTTATCTATTTATATGTGTAGTTATTTAATAACTTATCTATTCCTATATTAATTTCAAATTTCAATTTCTACAAACTGTGCAACTATATATATTTTAATTTTATATATGCACCCATATTTTTTTAATCAATTTGTCAGTCAATCATTTGGCATTATATCTAATATCAAAATCAATCACTTAATCAAAATATATACCGTATCATATTCATATTCCTCCTCTCAATTTTCAGTTTCATCTTATTTTTTAATTTTTTTTACATTAATGCCTAAGTTGGTAAAAATGATAAATAAATTATTAGTATAGTGAAATAATCGCTATGAGTTAGTAAAAAAGGATTAAATTTTTTATCTATAAAATTATTTCCATTAATGGTGTGATATTTGCTTTCTTATATATATTAGATGTTACATTTATGGTATATGTAAGGTTTATTGTCTAATTTTCTAGACAATTTATGAATTATAAAAAATCTAAAATTTTATTTTTAAAATAGTAACAAATTTATCAAATAAATTATCTTATTTTATATATCTAGGTTATATGAACATTATATTTATATTATGTGCATACGTGAATAAATGTTTTAATTTTAATAAGAAAATTTCTATGTTCTTCAATAACATTCAAGTTTGAAATAAAAAAGTATATGTGAATTATATATTTATTTTATTTTTACTATAGAGATTAAAAATTATAAAATTTATCTTGGCCATTAAAAGCTATGCAACAATTATATGCAAAGTATATGTATAGTATATATAGGTTGTGTCCAATCAGATCTTGTATTTCAAAAAACAATATTTCCATGCTACATCTCCTTTCAACAAGAAAATCTATCTAATTTTTGAAAAATCTCTCTAATTCCAGCAATAGAGATTAGGGATGATAACGAGCAAAATACCTACAAAAAATACAATACCAGAATTTGATTATACACTTATCCATACTCGTCCCAAACTCATTTAGTATTACATGTTTATCATTAAAAAATTTAATATAAAATAAAAATTAAACTAAATAAATAATTATAAATTAATAAAAATATGCAAATAATCTATTATAAATTACTACAAAATCAAATAAAACAAACAAAATAAAAATTTTACACATTTAAATTAAAATAATTTATCAAATTGTATAAAAATAACATTAAAACAATAAAATTTAAATATTATACATTATGATAGAAAAATTATATTTCAAATTTTCAACTTCCATTATATTTTTAATTCAACAATACATAAAAAATTAATTAATTATATCATTACATTCAATAAATTATAATAAAATAAATCTTATATATATATAATCAAATTTATCGGATAGCGAGTACCTGACAACCTCTACTTGTATCCATCTCAAAATCCTAATAGAATTATCCATTAAAATTTAAACGGGTTCGAATTGAACAGATATCTGTAAAATCCGTACCCACTGCGGTCCCTAGCATGAATGCCTTCATATTCTTGTTCCAACCTTTTTTCTTCAAAACTATAGTCTTGTTAGTCACATGATCACAAGCCTTATATACCGCCCATATGTTCCTTCCCCAATTTTCTCCACTTTCTCATTCTGCATATTTGAACAATATACTAAATAAAAAAAAACTGTAAGCAAAATTAACAAGGAACAAACAAAAATTAAAATAGACAAATCATCCGTACACAATAAAATTTTTTGCTTATATGCTTCGTCTAAAAGTAATTAAAATATAAAAAATTAAAAAATAGAAAATTCACAATCCAAACACATTTGCACTTTGCTTTTGTTCAAAATAATTCGAATTACAAACAAACAACACTAAAAACCCAAAAGGCACGAAACAAAAAATTCAAACCCCTTTTAACTCATATCTACACATATATGCATTTTATGCACAAAAGAAAGGCAAATTGATTATACATACCAACAATGGTGGGGGCAAATCGCAATTTATCTCAAACTTTTTGTCTTTCTGAGAGAATCGAATAGTAACGGCGAAAAGTTTTGGAAGCAAAACTCACGTGTTGTTCTTAGCATCTGCCTTCGATTTACCCCCTTTCATGGAAAATCCTGCAAAATCGACAACAGATCAGTCAAGAAAACGACACAAACCGATGAAAACAAAAGAAAAATCACATAAAATCTTAGATCTAAATAAAATTATGAACCGGAGATGGGTTTGGGAACAAATTGTTGGATGAAGAAATCAAAGGATAGTGGATTAATGATTTGCAAACATAGCACTGGATAAAAGAGAAAAATTTTGAGATTTGAAGAGAACAAGCAAACAAATGGAGAAGATGAAAGAGAACTGAGAAACAGACCATGAAAAAGAAAAGAAGCCTTAAATGAAGGATTGAGTTTGTCGCAAAATAGAATAGTTGAGAAAATGATATAGTTTTGTCAAAAGTGAAATTTAGTTTAGATAGCCTTGATATTTGTAGTATTTTAAAAAGTAGTTAATATTATTATTTATTAAAAAGTGTCAAGTGGGGTCTCTTTTTCAAAAACATTTCATTCGTCTTCTTGCCGTGCTCTCAATCAGGTTAACGATACGTCACATGGTGTATCCAATATGCATTTGATGTGTATTTTATGCGTGTGTTCAATTCTCCACAGTCTAGCTGTATTCATGCATTCTAGCATATTAAGATGCTCTTTAGGAACTATAATCTATTTTAACCAGAATTTTAAGCTATTTTGATCAATAATCTGTATAGGTAAAATAAATTATTTTAAAAAAAATTAGATTATAATCTTCCAAAAAATAAATTACTTCTGCTAGTATATAAAAATAATCTAGTAAATTATTATATTTTTTCCTATTGTACTCTCATTCTTTTTGAATAATGACATTGAGTTTATTTCTCACATAAAAAATTTAGATCTTAAATTTCTTTTTTATTTTACTCTTTTGTTTATTTCGGCTACCCAATTCTCATTAATTAAAGTATATAATTAATTATTAAGATTTTTCGATATTTAAACTCATAAATTAGTTTATTTTCTAGATATATGTCGCAATAAATGACCACAATTCCACTATTTTTAAAATACAACATTAGATTCGATGATGATTATTATTATTATTGATGACATAGGAGAACCCTACTAGACTAGAATCTCAAGATCCTGCGATCCGCTGAGTCAGATTCCACGATTATGATCTATCTATACCAGATGGAGGCACCACAAAGACCATAACAGTATCCTTGGATCCCGTGATCCCTTGATCCTAATACAATCTGAGTGAAGTCGCTAAGATCAGACAAGGTCCTAGGATCTCGTGATCCCCTGCCTTTTGACCCCACAAGACAACATTGACCCATATAATCTCTGATCCGAAGATCCTTAAGGGAGACAAAAATATTGCACAACCATAGTGCATTAGGCAGGGCATTGACATGATAGATAAAAAATATTAAATGAGCACGTAGCTCAAGCGCGGCGCCTAATGACTAACGTGGCCAACAAGCCATAATCATGACCTGACAGAGCCGGCTTGAGCCATAATGTGCTAAAAATATTTGACGAAGGAAAAGTCATAAAAACCCCAGACAACACTCCCAAAAAAAGGAAGGTTAACTTTTGATTTCTCTAACTATCTTTCCTTTTCTTTTCATTCTCCTACTGACTTAAGCATTAGAGGGGCTTCACTGGAATCCAACTCTGGTCTAGTCTTTTTGTTTCAGCTGCACATGGTCCATCAGCTACGAGAGATGGAATTATCATTTGGTGCGGTGAGCGTGGACCATGGCTGACAAAACACCCATAGGAGGAATGAGTTCAAAGGCCTTAGACGGAACTCCCTAGTCCACTATCGCCAACCCCAGGGGCACCCCTGTGTCTCCCCACAACTTAAGTCCCGCCCTTAATCATCTTATTGCCGAACCTATACCCTACCCCAGACCTTTCCCACATTTTACAACAGCTTATAACTACCATCAACGAAATGAAAAGGACGTAGCCATACTCAAACACCAACACTAACTTCTTCCCAGCACCCTCCAAATGAGCATGAAGAAACTTCCACCTTTACCGGAGAAAGGTCTTTTGCCAATACACTTACTCACCAGATTCCATCTGTTGCCCAAGAAACATTCATCACTAAAACCGACCTGTATCACACAATAAAAAATCTCCTGAAAGAATTTCAACCCTCATCCGGAGACTTCGATTATAGTCTCCAAAACACTTCACTCTGGCTAATCATTTACTGCAAAATCATTTTCCAGACATCAAGTTGCTGTGCCTACCCATATACGAAGATTCTGGAGAATCCCGAAGCCATGTCTCTCAGTTTTGCACCATTATGGCTTTATACACAAACTAAGATTCGATACTTTGCAAAGTTTTTCCCACCACACTAGTTGGCTTAGCCCAACAATGGTACTAAGGCCTCAAACCAAGCTGCATACACTCCTTTAAGCAATTGGCCCAACTTTTAATATGCAATTTGTCACCAATATGCGTATCCATAAGGTTTCAATGGATCTCTAGAAAGTATATCAAAAAATGGAGGAATCGCTGAGGGAATACGTGGAGTGTTTCAATAAAGATGCAGTCTTAGTAGAAGATTTGGATCATAGTGTGGCAATTAGAGCATTCACAACGGGAACCACATCCAAGCTCCTATACAACTCATTGAACCTAGAATGAGCCCGAACTTTCACCAATCTCATGATCGGCGCCAGGTAGCACATCCAACTGGACGAAACTAAGAGAGCAAATAGGGATGCCCTCAAATTGCAGATACCATTAATGGCGTGATCTTTTGATGGATAGGATCCTTCCCTTGGGCCTAGCCACCCTAGTAGAGGTGAACATCGTGATCAGCCACTATATTGAGTACATTTAGAGCGAAGAAGGGGATATCAAGATCATCCCTATCCCTTTGAAAAAAAATACACTCCTTTGAATGTCTCTAGAGGGGAAGTGCTGATGGCTGCTAGGCATACTGAGAAAAGATATATTATGTTTTTCATAGAGATCATGGTCATGACACAAAGGAATGCTGGCAACTCTATGAAAAGATCGAAGCCTCATATGAAAGGGATCGTTAAGGCAGTTTGTGCATTCAAAGGCCTCTCACGAGAAGCCAGGGCCATGGACGTCCTCACATTCTGAAGTTAAGACAAATGGGATGAAGGGAGAACCATCGGCTCTAATCAACATCATTGTGGGCGGAATCAATATGTCCGGGAAGGTATTCGGAAAGCGGAAGTGAGGCATTCATATTGTTAGCGCCCAAAGCCATCTAGCCCCAGTCATTTTCTCTTCTTAGGACAGTCTTTGGCTACCTCAGGGTCACAATGATGCCCTGGTTATCGAAGGTCATATCCATAACATACTAGTGAAAATGATCCTAATTGACAATGGAAGTGTAGTAAATCTTATGAGGCTCAATGTTTTTCGCACATTGAAAGGATCCATCCCAGACCTCAAACCAGTCTCTGTGCCACTTGTAGGATTGGGAGGACAACTGGTCCCAGTTGAGGGATCAGTATGGCTAATAATACAAATTGGTACAAACGAAAGGTACAAAGATTTTCTCGTGAATTTCATGATTATGGATACAATGCAATTTTGGGATGACCATTCCTCCACGACTCCTATGCATCCACAAACATCAGATATCTAACAATGAAGATCCCCACTAGCCAGGGAGAAATTGTTGTTAAAGGGGATAGACAGGCAACTAGCGTAGCTTGCATAATGGCACTTAAGGGGGTCACAGAAATGCTGACTATGGAGACCATTGCTAGAGAACCTACAACAGAGAGCCCGATGCCCATAAAGACTTCGAGTCAGTAGCCATTGATCGAGATAGGTGAGTTCAGTGGGAGGGAGCCTGCAGAACGATGTCAAAGATGAGATCCTCTCCATCATAAAAGAGTATTTAGATGCCTTTGCCTGGGCCCTATAGGATATTCAAGGAGTTAACCCTGAGCTCACCACTCACCGCCTAAATGTCAACAAACAACCCAAGCTAGTAAAAAAAAAAAAAAGATAGCATGCTCCAGATCAGCAGGTGGCAATATATGATGAGATAGATAAACTTCTGTAGGCAGGATTCATCAGAGAAGCACAATACCCTGAGTTGGTCTCAAATGTGGTAATGATAAAAAAGCCAAATGGGAAGTGGCAAATGTGTGTGGATTTCATCGACTTAAATAAAACTTGCCCAAAAGATCCATACCCATTACCAAGCATCGACCAATTGGTTGACTCCACGGCAGGATATAGGATGTATACATTCGTTGATGCATACGTCGAATACCACTAGATACCGATGGATCTTGAAGACCAAGAAACAACCACATTTATCTCAGACTGAGGCCTCTACTGCTACACTATTATGCCTTTCAGTCTAAAGAATGCGGGTGCGACAAACCAGCGGCTAATGAACAAAATATTCAAAGATCAGATTGGCAAAAGCGTGGAAGTATACATCGATGATATGATCATAAAGAGTGCTACACCTCAAGATCACCTAAGAGACATCGGGGAAGCACTATCCCTCCTCAGAACGAATGGGCTCAAACTAAATCAAGAGAAGTGTGTCTTCGGAGTACGATCTAGACAATTCCTGGGATTCATGATCTCTCAAAGAGGCTTTGAAGCAAACCCTAAAAAGATACAAGTAGTGACAGATATGGTTCCTCCAAAGACTATCAAAGATGTTCAGAAACTCAATAGAAGGATTGTCGCCTTTGGGCATTTTACCTCATGCTCCACCAGAAGATGCTTACCGTTCTATAACGCCCTCAAATGTCTAAAGAAGTTTGAATGGAATGAAGAATGTTAGAATGCTTTCGAGAGTCTGAAAGCCTTCCTCTAGTTCCTCCTTCTCCTTAGCAGACATATGGAAGGCGAGGATTTATTTCTCTACCTCTCCACAACCTACGAGACCATAGGCACTATGCTGGTTCAAGAAGAAAAAGTTAAGCAATATCCCATTTATTATTACAGCCAGGTCCTGAAAGGGGCAGAGACACGATATTCCAAATTAGAAAAAATGGCATATGCCCTATTTCTGACTATAAAGAAGCTTTGCCCTTGCTTCGAGGGTTTCCATATCATAGTCCAGACATATCATCTCCTCAGGAAAATCTTGCACAAGGCAAATACCACTGGAAGAATAATGGAGTGGGCCACTCAAATCAGCAGTTTCGGTGTTCAATTTGAACACAGGAAGGCTATGAAAGCATAAATCCTAGCTAATTTCATAACAGAGTGCAACATAGAGGATCACGAGGAAGAAAATTTGAATGGAGAAGTGTAGACGTTACACGTCGATGGAGCAGCTGGATAACAAAAGGCGAGAGTTGGTATCGTTCTCACAGTTCAGCAAGGTTCAAAATTGAGTGCGCCATTCGACTCATATTCCTTGTAACTAATAACATCGCTAAATATAAGGCCATGTTGCTAGGGATCTAGGCTGCACAAAGAGTTAGGCTAGCAAATCTCATCATCTACAATGACTCACAACTCGTCACTCAGTAGATTACAAATGAGTTTAGGACAAAGGAGGTGGAAATGGCGAGATACCTAGACAAAGTTAGACAGCAGATAGCGCTCCTATACAGTGAGTGTATAAAATGGTTAGTTGAATAGATCCCCCGATCCCACAATGGGGGGGGGGCAGATGCATTATCAAAACTCACTTGGGAAGGGGGGCCTTTTCCACCATATGTGCTAACACGATCACTTAGCCTGCCAAGTCATTCCATAGAACCGATTTTTACTGTGGAGGGAGACAGTTGGATGAGACCCATCATTGAATGGCTGGAAGAAAGGAAGCTCCCAGAAGAGCCTAAGCACAAGAAATTCTTGAGAAAGGCTGCAGTATACCCTTTTTATGAAAGAATATTGTATAAGCAATCTCACACCCATCCTTGGCTCAGATGTGTAGAACCCACAGAGGGAGAGTATATTCCGAGGGAATACATGAAGGGATTGAAGGTGCAAATGAAGGAGCTGAGGCTACGGCAAGAAAAGCCCTTCTACAGGGATATTATTGGCCCACGTAAACAAAAGATGCCAAGCTACTGGTGGAAAGATGCGAAAGTTACCAGAAACACAATCATTACTTCAAGGCTCCTCCAGACAATCAACACCCTATCGGAGCAGCCTAGCCATTCGCATAATGGGGGATCGATATTGTAAGACCTTTCTCGATAGCAAAGGCATGAAAGAAATTTTTAATTGTGGCAATGGATCATTTCACCAAGTGGGTAGAAGCTGCAGCAGTTCCCACCATCACTTAGAGGAAGATACAAAACTTCTTTTTTGATGAAGTCATATGCGAGTTTGGTATCCCCACTAGGATCATAGCAGACAATGGCAAGCAGTTCGACAATCGAGAATTTCATAAATTTCGCAAAAACTTGAAAATTGACTTATGTTTCACATCCCATAAACCAACGGACTCACTCAAGTCACTAATAGAACTATTGTTCAAGGGCCGAAGAAAACATTGAAAGAAGCCAAGCGAGAATGGATGGAGCACCTGCTAAATGTCTTATGATCTTACAGAACCACCCTATGAACAGCCATTGACGAAACCCCATTCAGGTTAGCATTTGGGATGGAAGCAGTTACCCCGGTAGAGATAAGCATCCCAAGCTTTAGAGTGATCCATTATAATGAAGAGAGAAACTCTCATGAGGTACAATCCAGCCTCGACCTCATGAAAGAAATAAGGGCGAAAGTGACAATAAAAACAGAAGCATACCGAAGTCGAGTAGCACGAATCATCAATAAGGGAGTCAAACCCAGAAGCTTCCAAAAAGGGGACCTGGTTTTAATAAGAAGAGACACCTAGAGAGAGCGGTAGGAGTAGGTAAGTTACACAAAAATTAGGAAGGGCCTTACATCATCTCATAAGTTGTGGGACCAGCGACTTATAGGATCACTGACCATTCCGGAAAGGAGCTCCCTCGAACATGGAATGCGAGCAACTTAAAAAAATACTACCAGTAAGTATAAATGTAACCTCTATCTTTTCGCAAATAAAATGACTTTATTAAATTCTGCTTCATTATGAGAAAAAAAAAATGTTGAGCTCCGTAATGGTGAAATCCATAATGAAACGGTCTCTGATCCTTTATAAACAAAATAATGTGAGATCTGTAATGAAACAGTCTCTAATCCTTCATAAACAAAAGAACGATGAGATCCGTAATGAAACGGTCTCTGATCCTTCATAAACAAAAGAATAGTGAGATCCGTAATAAAACGGTCTCTGATCCTTCATAAACAAAAGAATGGCAAGATCTGTAAAAAACAGTTAACTAATTAGGGTTTTGTGTTAGCATACTAAAATCAAAGCTTTTTGAATTTATCATACATTAATCTTTTCTTAAATTAATAATTCAAATAGGTCATAAGAAAATTATTCTGTCTAAATCTATAGGAAAAATTGCTAAAAATAACCTGAATTTTTAATGTTGTATTAAAATTAAATTGTACTTTCTATTTTCTCATTTAAATATATAAATTTTTAAAATTTTATCAATTTATGAATTCTGATGAAACTTTATTGACATAATTAAAAAGATTGCGCCGGTATGATATAAATTAAAAAGATTGTGCTAATTAGGAAGCTAAATCATCTATAGAGATATAGAAATACCATCGTTTTTATTGGGAACTAAAATTTTAAAACCTATATTGTTATTGAAGAGAGACTTAGGTTTTAAAATTTTTGGTCTCAACTAAAATGATACCATTACTTCCTTTTAGCACAAGCTGCCATAAGATTTCATGATGTAATTAATTATTTCCGTTACTATTATTTCTAATTAATAACTAATATATATTAAAAGGAAAATTATATGATGCAAATCCGCAAATATTTTCTTAAAAATCAATCATAAAATAATTTTTGTGCTTACCCATAATAAAGCAAAGAAGGGTAGGAGATGAAAATCCATAACAAACATCATACAACAACCATAGCTAAATTAGCATATATATATTAAAATAGAAACAAAATATATAGACAATTTCATTTTCTTTATCCCATAACATCTCGATTTTTTTCTGATTTGAATTGCCAAAAGTAAGTGTCAAACTCATGAACTTGGACATATTTAATTAATGTCAATTTCTTGACAAGTTTCAATAATTAAATGCTTTTTTCGGACTTTATAAATGGAAAAAAAATGCTTGTTCTACAGAAAAAAAAACTGAGGTTATAGGGGCTTATCACCCCCAAAAAAATATAAAAATAAAAATAAATAAATAGTTTAGAAAAAAACAGTTAACTAATTAGGGTTTAGTGTTAGTATACTAAAATTAAAGCTGTTAATATTTATCATAGATTAATCTTTTCTTAAATTAGTAATTCAAGTAGGCCGTTTGAACAAAATTCTTTTCTATGTCTAAATCTATTGGAAAAATTGTCAAAAATAACTTGAACTTTTAATATTGTATTAAAATTAAATTGTATTTTCTACTTTTTCATTTAAATATGTAAACTTTTAAAACTTTATCAATTTATAAATTTCAGTAAAACTCTGCTAATATGACATAAATTAAAAAAATTATGCTGATATGATATAAATTAAAAAAATTATACTGACTAGAAAGTTGAGTTATATATAGATAAATAGATACACATAATCCTTTTTATCGAGAACTAAAATTTTAAAACCTATATTTCTCTTGAATAGAGATTTAGATTTTAAAATTTTTGGTCTCAACAAAAATGATATCTTTACTTCCTTTTAGCACAAGCTGTCACGATGAAATTAATTATATCAGTTTCTATTATTTCTAATTAATAACTAATATTTATTAAAAGGAAAATTATATGATGCAAATCTGCAAATATTTTCCCGAAAATCAATCATAAAATAATTTTTATGTTAACGCAGAATAAAGCAAAGAAGGATAGGAGATGAAAATCTATATCAAACTTCATACAGCAACCATAGGTAAATTAGTATATATATATATAATCAAATAGAAAAATATATATGGATAAATTCATTTTCTTTATCCGATAACATATCGATATTTCTTCTGACTTGAATTGTCAAAAGTCACTCACACTCATGAACTTAGACATATTTAATAAATGTTAAATCTTGGCAAGTTTCAATAATTAAATGCTTTTTTTTGAACTTTATAAATGGAATTTTCAGTGGTTCCTCAAAATTATTTTGATAATTTTCTGCCTTAATTTGTAAAATAAATAGCTATGACGTGTCTTCATTTCAACACAAAAATAGACAGGTGGGAACCATCTATTGAAAGTTTACTATTTGTTTTGAAAATTTATAGGCCTGATTAGTTGTAAAAAAAAATACTAGTTTTTCAGAAAAAAAAAATACTAGTTTTTCAGAAAAAAAAAAGAGTTATATACAGCGGTGTGCAACGATTTGTTAATTTCGAATTACTGAATCAAACTGTTGAAATTCGATAACTGATTATTGTACTAAAAAAAATTTGGTAATCAGTGGTAAGATTTGAGCTATTTTAGTTATTCAGTTATTTATCGTCCGAATTACCGAATTTTATATATTTAATTTTAAATTTATATGAATTTTATTTTGATACTTGTATATATATTTTTATTTTATTTAAAAAATATATTATTTTATGATATTTTAATTTATATGAGTATTTTTATTTATAATAAAATAAGTTAAGATATTTTATAAATCTAAGTAAAATTTACAAATTCGGCGGTAATTGAATTATCGAATGCTAACCTTAGTTAGATGGATTTACATCACCAAAAAAATATATAAAAAGTAAAAATAAATAAATAATTTAGAAAAAAAAAAAAGTTAACTAATAAGGGTTTAGTGTTAGCATACTGAAATTAAAGCTTTTAAAATTTATCATAGATTAATTTTTCTTATGTACTGTGATAACTTATCTGCAATGCATCTTGCTCACAACCCTGTCTTTTATGAACGTACTAAGCACATTGAACTGGACTGCCACATTGTCCGTGAGAAGATCAAAGCAAGTCTGCTCCATCTCCATCCAGTTCCTTCTCAGTCGCAGCTGGTAGATTTTTTTTTTACCAAGGATCACACATTTCCTCATTTCTCCCACTTCTTGTCCAAGCTTGGAGTCTCCAATTTGTATACTCCTCGCTTGTGGGGGGTAATACAACTAATTCAGGACCTTCACTGTGCAATTTAGTGGCAAGTCAGCTTATACCTTCATGTTATCCTCAGCAGCAACACTTAAATGATGGTAGCTCAGCTGATAAAAGATACAGAGCATTCCATTCAAGGAGTGCAACTTGCAGCATGTACTTGACCAGCTAGAGTGTATTTAACTTATGCTAGGAATGCTTGTATTGTAGTCTATATACTCCCCAATCTGTAGGAGTTTGTTATTTGACAGTTATTTTCAGCTTATAGTATAAATAGAGCTTTGAGCTCTTAATTCTGTAACTTTTCTTTTTCATATTGAGATTAATGAATCAATTTTCGATTCTCTCGTTTCATTTCCATTTGCAGTCTTGAGTTTTTTATTAAGTGAATCTCTTATTGTCGGCCAATAGTTCATCAAAAGTTTTGTATATTTTCCGAGTCTGTCGCCTTCTACCTTGATTAATTATTGGACCTGTAGAAGAGTAAGAATTGGGTTCCGTTTTATCCAGGACTAGAACTGGATTGCTTTCTTTAATAGGAGATTGTGAGCTTTACCGGTTGCTGGGTTTGTGGCAGAGACATAGTTTGCATCAAATTCTGTAGACTCCTTTTGTGAATTATTCTCCTGAAAAGAAGGAAAGGGATCAGCGATATTTTTTGAACTTTCCCCCGAACAGCCGCAGGAGATGTAAAAGATGATTTTTCGGATATTGAATTTGAAAGGAGATCACATTTCACAAGAACTCTTCCGTGAGCGGTGGAATCATCGCCGGAGTTTGTATCCGCTGATGAGGAAACATGCTAGTTCAATCTTTTAGTTGGCCGGTCATTTTAAAAAAATGCACGACACTAGTCTTCTTGGATTGCTATGTTGAACTGGTTTGCCTCATGAGCTATCACCATAGTTTTACTGATTGAAGCAATCATGGTTGTGCTCATAAGAAAACGTGCAGTATCATATCTGATGCAGTGATAAGTGTCTGGATCAAGGGAGATAAAATCTCCAAAAAATTTCGCTAGCCAAACAAAGAAATCACGAGTCCATAAATGAAGAGGGAGCTCATTGCATCGAAGCCAAATAAATCGCTTCATAGGAACTAGGTTGGGGTCGAAAGCTCTAACATCAGAGAAACATTTGCCCAATAAGCTTTGCTTGTTATCCAATTACAATTCTATTCCATACTATTTCATTCCACGAAACCAAATATGACCTAAGTTTAAATTAAAAGATCAATAGCATTAACGTACAACTTATTGGTAAACTACATTCTAATTAAGTAAAAGCGAACCATAAACATCCTTGAAAAAGTACAAACAAAAACTCGCATAGTAACTTAATTAAGAATCCAAACAATTGTATCACTGTAAAGAAAATGACAAACTGGCGGCCCTCCAGGCTTAATTTTGAGCACCTGGAGCGCAAAATGATTAGGATTCCAAGCTGATGTATCTGTATGACAAACCACAACTGCTTTAGCTGTAGAGCCATCACTACACCTAAGCGGGACCTCATAAACCTTTGTGCCATTGATTTTATGACAATAATATACAGCATATGCATATCTTTCCTTGTGACACACTGTCTGATTTTCTCCCATCATTTTGATTCCTTTTAGAATAGTGAAGTCTTGTTTCTTGTACTCTTCTTCTACCATATTAGAAATTGTTTTCACTTTGTTTCCGAACTTCGCAATGACAAAATCAACCAAGGATTCCAAGGAAGTAGCACAGTGTTTGTCTTCTCCTCTGATGTTAGGTGCTTCACATTCCTCTATCGTTTGTTTCATGATTTGAGCTTTCTTGGATGTGGGTTTTATTGAAAAATAGTTCAAAATTTCTTGAAGCTTGTTGCTTGAAAAGGGAATAGATTCAGCAAGTCTACGTGGTAAGAAATTAGACCCATTTGCAGATTTAGTAAAAATAAGTCTCATCTGTTTGTCAGGATGAAGATCATCATATAAAAAGAATAGAGCAGTTGAATCTAGTATGAAATCGTTGTTAAATTTTCCCCTATGAGGCCAATACCGAGTGTTATAGTATGCCAATTGTCCACTTTGGGGAACAACATTCTCTGGATATGAAAATGTCATCTTGCTTTCTGCATTATTTACAATGTTAGTTAATTTGCAAACGAGAAGAAAATTAATTCTGTAAATGAAAATTAAGAATTCAGAAATGATGCATACATGGGTATGTTTATGTATATGATTTAAGTTTTTATTTTCGATAGTAAATTTTATTTGTGAAATTTGCCAATAATCTCAAGAAATTCTCACCCTCTCCCAGGAATATAATTTGCTGTTAAAGCTTCCAAGGCCTAATTAACATGTAATTATATATATTGAAATTCGTATATTAATGAATATTATTTTCGTATTATATTTCTTTTGCCTAACAACAGAATAAAAACAATTATTTTTCAGAAATCAATCAAAAACAGCATTAAGTTTTTCCGTACTTAGCAAATCCCACAAAAGTCTAAATTTTTTCATAGAACTCAGACCAAGTGATTGCTATTTTATAGAACTAATCAGATAACAAAATTGAGAAAAATTATAGAACTAACCAGGCTGCAAAAGATCCTTTATAGCTTTTGGCAAGGGAGTGTTAGGTAACATGGATTTCCAATACAGCTCTGAAACGTGGGAACCATTACTTTCCTTTAGCACAAGCTGCCATAAGATTCATGATGAAATTGATCATATCAGACATATAATATATAAGGAAATTTTTTTTTGCTGCAAATCTACAAAAAAAACTTTCTGGAAAATCTATTATAAAATAATTTTTATGCTCACACAGAATGCAGCAAAGAAGGGTAGGAGATGAAAATCCATAACTAACTTCAATATAGGAACCGTAGGTGAATTAGTGTGTATATATATATATATATATCCGTTGGGAAGCCACTGTTTAAACAATAGTTCTTCCTGCAATTACCTTTTTGCCCCTAACTGATATCTTAACTCTTCAATAAAAATGACGTCGTTCTATATGCCCCGGACTTATTCTACAACAATTCAAATAAAACGACGTCGCATAGCTCTGTTTAAAATGCTAAAGTCAGTTTGGATATTACTGTTCTTTTAACAGTGACTTTCCCATTACAGCCTTTTTTTTTTTACAAAAACTTGTTGAAAGCGAAATTCTATATTAGCAAAATTACGAATATATCCTCTGCACCTCACTATTAACACACCTAAAGGATCATTTTTTGATCAATCTCAGCCCTTTTTTGGTCTTTAACCTAAGGATATATTATTAGGATACCTAATGTTTGATTAAATATATTAGTTAATTTCTTTATTTTTGAAAATATATTATGAAATTTCTTATATTTGGTTTTACTAACTAAAAAGATTATAAATTTACTTTTGAATGAAATATTCTCTGAGTCAATCAAAAAATACCAAAAAAATTCTTATTTATATATATTTTGACAAATTTGACTTTTTATTAACTTAAAAAATACATCATAAAAGGAAAAATTTGACATTTTGGTATTAAGTTGATATTAAAAATTTTTTTGGTATTTTTTAAGGCAAAAAAGAGGGTTAATTTCATAATAGTCATTAAATTTTGTAATTCTTTAAGTTAAATGATTAAACTTTTTTTTTGTATAAAAATTACTGAACTTTACTTTTATTACACAAAAATCACTTCTGATCATGAGAGTGTTAGAAATCTGAGCTGAAAGGTGACGAGGCCACCAAAAAATGCCACCTCACTTGACACATCAACAATATTGCCACATCAACTACCACATCAGCACCACGTAAGCAACAATGCCATGTAGAATGCCACATCAATAACCGTAAATTTGATGTGGCACTGACTTAGAGCTTATTAGTTAGCTTACGTATCAAAATTTGCTCAAGTGTATGATGACATGGCATTTTCCAGTGGCCACGTCACCTTCCAACTCAGCTTTTCGGCATCCTCTTGATCGGAAGTGATTTTTATGCAATAAAAATGAAGTTCAGTGATTTTTATGTAACAAAAAAAGTTTAGTTATTTTGCTAAAAGTAATACAAAGTTTAATGGCTGTTGGTGCAATTATCTCTAAAAAAATTATAAATTTGATATTTTGTTTGTCAGTAACTATAAAAATAGATGAAATTAAATAGTATCTTAAATTAAACATGAGTAATTTTATAATATATTTCTAAAAAATAAAAGGACTAATTAGTGTATTTAATCGAAGCTCATGATGTCCTAATAATTTACCCTTAACCTAATCTATAGTAGAGAAACCATCTATTGGTCTCTTCAGCTCTTGCCTTCCCCTCTCTATAGCTCCTCCTCTCATTGCTTTCTCCGTATTTTGTTTTTTTTCTTTTACTATATTTTCTTTCCAAATCTAATATTTAGCTCTCTCATTTATCTTTTTTGAGGAATTTGCTAAGTTATAATTTATATCTATTCTCAACTAATCTTCTGCATCCGAAACCACCAATATACTTCCTTTGTCTTCATTTTTTTTTTATCTATCAACATCTCCTCTCAGTGTTTCCTCTGTTTTCTACTGTTTTTCTTTTGTTATATATATATACTTCTCTCATTTGTATTTTTTTTTTTGAGGTATTTGCTAATTTAGATTTTGGATTTCTTCACAATGCTTCTCCCGCAGTCAGATTTATCAGTATACTTCCTCTATCTGTGCTTTTTTTTTTTTTTAAATCTTGTATCTTCCTATACAAATCTATTATTACTTCTTTCATTTGTCTTTTTTTTATAGTTTTTTGAGGTATTTATTGATTAAGATTTTGAAGTGGTTCAGTTTGAATTTAGAAAAATAGTTCATCCTTTTAACTTTTTTCTTTCAATATTACCGGTCTATCTATAACACCCTCGATATAATTAGAAATTTCTCTAATTATACCAAGGAATATTATGATGTATGAGTTTGAAAACGTATTCAATTTATGTACCATGGCCATGATGTCTTAAAAAAAAATAACATTCATACATGCACAAAATAAAACCTCATATATTTAATCTAAATAAAAAGTAAATACAACCTAAAGGTTTCTCATCCAAGAATAGTGAAAAGGTATGCAAGCTTCAGAGATCCATTTGTGGATTGAAACAAGCATTTAGAAGTTGAAACATCTATTTTAATGAGACAATAAAAGAGTCTGGTTTCTCATAAAATGAGGATGAACCTTGTGTTTACAAGAAGGCTAGTAGGAGTGCAATCATTTTCTTAGTATTATATGTGATGACATATTACTTATAGGAAATGATGTCTTCGTACTTCAATCGATTAAAATTTGGTTATCAAAGAGATTTTCCATTAAAATTTTGGAGAAACGACCTATATTTTGGGATTTAAGATCTATAGAGATAGATTTAAAAAATTGTTTAGTCTTTTGCAATCCATATAAATAGGTAAAATTTTAAATAGATTTAACATGGAGCAATCAAAGAGATGAAATATATCGATGAGTCATGGAATTACCCTTTTAAAGTTTATATGTCTAAAGACACAAGATGAATAGGCTCGCATGAGTAGGATTCCATATGCATCAGTTATAAGATCCATCATGCATGCTATCCTATGTACTAGACCTGATGTATTATATATTATGAGTGTTGCAAGCAGATATCAGTCGGATCTCAGTTAAAATCACTAGATTGCTGTTAAGAACATTCTTAAGTACTTGAGAATTACTAAGGATGCATTCTTAGTTTATGGAGATAGTGAGCTCTTGGTAAGAGGGTATACTAACGCCAACTTCCAAACTAATAAGGATGATTACAAGTCCTAATCAGGTTATATATTCACTTTAAAAGGTAGAGCAATCGGTTGGAAGAGTTTCGAATAGGAGACGACTACAGATTCAACGACCGAAGCAAAATACATTGCTAATTCTGATGCAGCTAAGGAGGCAGTTTGGATAACAAAATTTATCACGAATCTCAAAGTGGTTCCTAGATATAACACCCCTTACTCCACTCTAGAATAGCAATGTAAGAGAGCATTGCCGACTTTTCTGTGTTGAAAGCATCGCTATATAAAAACACTTTTTTTTTTCTTTATTATAAACACCATTATTGTCTTTATTTAAAATTGTGCATACCTCCAATTAATTTTTTTAAAAATTTTTTTCCACACTCCAAATTTCATAAATTATATCTTGTAATTAAATATATAATTACAATAATATTATACTCATAATATATGTGTTATACACCCCATTATATTCTATATGAAAGAAAATTTTAATTAAATATTACAAGATTTTTAACAAAATATACCAAAATTAAAATTTAAGGCTTTAAGCTGCTTTTTGGATTGGATTTCCTCTTCTTCTGACCGCTCCTACAATCCAAATCTTTTGAACCTGCGTGAGAAAAATCATTTGCGCTAAGCTACTAGCTTAGTGGTGCTTATAGGATAAAAATTTTACATATATAGATAGATATATACATGCCAAAATTTCATGATTCTTACTTCAAAAATAAATTTATATTTAATCACGATTTATTATGCAATGTGAATATAATTATTTCATATTTAATATGATTGCAAAGGTCTTACTTAAATTAACTTTGTTCATAATATTTTTCTTTTTTCTTATTAATTTTTTTATTCAATCCCATAACACCAGTGTCAGAACTCATTAATAGGAATATGATGTTGTCATTCCCGCCCTTTTTAAAATAATGTCATCATCAGCTTTTTAATTAATTTGTCATTACCGGCCTTTTTAAAATAATGTTATTACCAATTTTATACTTATTTGCCATTACCGGCCTTTTTTTTATAGTGCCATTTCCGGCTTTATAATACTTTATTGCGTACATTTTTTTGTTTCCCCGATTGACATGTCAAACTATCAACTATTCTAGTTCAAAACTAGGTGTATTCGGGCTTTGATATTTTTTGTTATCATAAATTATTACTCTTTTTTTTACAAGTATATCATATATATCATACGTTCACATAAACCAAATTTCACAACAATCAACATATATAAATCACACCATATAAACCAAAATATAAATTTACAAACTCACGGCAAATTCTAGCCCTGGGTTTGGGCCTCAATTTCGGCCCATTTCTAGATTGATTCAGATCCTATGGTCTTCTATGAACTTTTAGCATATTGTCTTAGCTCAATTTTTCAAAAAGAATCACTAGAATCCAGATTTTCTACCAAACGTTATTGTCAAATTACCAAGTAGTATTCAATCAATTTTTGCATAGGATTTTCTTGGTTCACTTAGGTCTGAACTCTTGCAACCAATTTTTAAGCTAGTTACAAACTGTATTTTAATTTATATTTTTCATAACATTTTTAGTACTATGTGTTAGCTATCATATCTAATTAGTTTCATACCAATCTAGCTATTGCAACCTAAGTTATGGTTAATATTGTCAAGGTTGTTCCAGTATATGTGTGACAGGACACTTATTGGATTCATTGCAAATTAGTTAATTCCATACCCGTATGTAATCATGCTATGTCCAAAATTTTCAGATCATAAATACATATATAAGACTCAATATTACATACCAATTTATCACAAAATTCTAAAGACAACATTTATCATACATATCATTTCAAACCTCATGCATAAGATACATTACATACAATTTCACAATTTTATTTCATGCAAAATTTTTATCCAAGCACTTATCTAATCAGCTCCAAGTCTTTCTCTTTTATTTTTTTCCCTTCAATTGCTAGAAGACCCTTTCTTTCCCTTTGTCCACCTCTTGGTGGCTATTTGTTTGGCCTTAACATAAAAAATAAAATAAAAAAGCAATATGTCATTCAATGACACATTCAACCAAAGTTTATGCATAACAATATTTAGTATCCCTAATATGTATCTATCCCATACCATATCTTTATTTCCTCATCTCTTTACCTTATTTATGTTCATTTTAATCAAAAGCCATTTTTTCCATTTAACACAAACAAAACAGCTCCACTATTCCATGTTCTTTTCCTTAACATCCATCATACATAAGTCACATAATCACCACTAATGCTTCTAAACATCTTCCTCTTAATTCCCCTTCACTAGGCAGCCCCATACACATCATTATAAGTCTTACTTATTTAGTTTTCAAGCCATAAAATCATCATTTACAACAATCCAAGGCTCAACTCTATCATTTCTCATACAAAGCAACACTTCTCAATACAAGTCACACATCATCAATACAAACCCTAATCTAACAATTCCAAATACAATAATCAACCACAAGGGTCTCAAATGGGTAGAAAAAGGTTGAATTTAAGAAGAACAAACTCACCTTGATGTTTCCACAAGGGTGGCCAAAATCTTCACAAAATTTTCTTCCTTTTTCTCTTTTGTTCTTCTTTCTTTCTTCCTCTCTAGCTCTCTTTTATGATGTAACTCTTCAATTATTTGGTTTTTCTCTATCTAAACCCTTTTTTTCCCCACTTTTTTAGAAGCTTGAATGATACAAAAATGGAAGGTTATGGCTATGGTTGGGGTCAACCAAAGAGGAGAAGAAGAAAAAGATGATGGTCTTTAGTGATAAGTGAAGATAGCCACCCAAAATTAACTTTTATAGTAAGGTTAAATTGTGTGGGTCCCACTAATTAGTTTAATCTCTCTTTATATTGGTCAATTAGTTTAATTAATCTTGATTAATATTTAATTAAGAAAAATACCATCTCCACCACACAATTCCTTAGCTCTTACAAATATTTCCCAAACAAATCCGATAATACTGATTTTGTCCATAGGGTAATTTTAATTTTCTTTTTCTAGTTCTTACACCAATCTTTTTAATTTCCAAATAATAATACCCCTACTAATTTTTTTAATAATATGTCTTTTTTCCATAGGTCCAAATTTAGACTCCGACCAAACCGGCACGTCCAATTTTGGCCACGCACGATCGGGGCTTAAATCACTGGACGTTACAATTCTCTCCGACTAAAGAAAATTTTGTCCTCAAAATTTACCTGATTTACTAAAGTCGAATAGTTGAGGATACTGAGCCTTCATCATTTCCTTACTTTCCCAAGTGGCTTCTTCCACTGCATGATTGTGCCAAAGGATTTTCACTAAAGGCACTTTTTTCTTCTGCAATTCCTTAACTTCCTTGGCTAGAATTGCTACAGATTCTTCTTCATATGTTAGATCTTGTTGCACCTCTATAGATTCTATATGTATCACATGTGTTGGATCCGATCTGTACCTTTTTAACATTGATACATGAAACAATTGTGGATCTTGTCTAACTCTAAAGGTAAAGCCAACCTCTAAGCCATTTGGCCCAAATGTTTAAGTATTTTGTATGGTCCAATAAATCTAGGGCTTAGCTTCCCTTTCTTGTCAAACTGTAATACCTTTTTCTAAGGTGAAACTTTCAAAAATACCTTATCTCCGACAACATATTCTATATCTCTTATTTTCAAATCAGAATAGAATTTCTGTCAATTAGATGCAGCTTTCAACTGATCTTTAATCAATCTCACCTTTTCCTATATTATTGCACCAATTATGGACCTTCGAGCTATTTCTCACCAAGTTCTATCCAACATAAGGGCATCCTACATCTCCTTCCATACAGGGTTTCATATGGTACCATGCCAAGACTAGCTTGATAGTTATTGTTGCATGCAAATTCTACTAATGGCAAATGTTTATCCCAGCTACCTTCAAAATAAATTTCACAACCTCTAAGCATGTCTTCCAATAATTGAATAACTCATTCTAACTGCCCATCTGTTTATGGGTGGAAAGATGTGCTAAAACTGAGTCAAGTCCCCAATGCTTGCTGTAAACTTTTCCAAAATTGTAATGTCAACTGTAGATCTCGATCATAAATAATAGACAATGGCACTCCATGCAATCGAATTATCTCATTGACATATATTTCTGCTAATCAACTCAATGGATAATCCATCTGAACTGGTAAAAAGTGACCCAACTTTGTAAACCTATCAATAATTACCCATATTGCATCATGTTTCTTCTGTGTTAAAGGCAATCTAAATACAAAATCCATCATGATCCTTTCCATTTCCATTTTTGTATAGCAATAGGCTACAACAATCCAAATGATACTTGATGTTCTGCTTTCACTTGTTGGCATGTCAAACATTTGGTAGTGTACTCAACAATATCCTTCTTCATTCTTGGCCATCAATAGTAAGTTTTTAAATCTTGATACATTTTATTGCTCCCAAGGTGCATAGTATAAACTGTGTTGTGTCCTTCTTTCATAATGGTTTGCTTCAATTCACTAACTTCTAGCACACACAATCTACCTTTGTAACTTATACAACCATCTTGTTCAATTACATATTCGGGTCTCCCTCCTGTTGGATGTATTACATACAAGAAACATGGAAATTAAAATTTTTCAAAATCGGGTTCATAGGATACAACTTGTGCCATTAAAACTAATTTAATAAGGCAAAGATAAAAATTAGTACTTTTAATTTCTTGGCTTGTTTCTTCAATTTTTCTTCTTGTCATGTTGTCGCAAACCATAACAATCCAAAGTACGATCGTCTCTAACATTGATCCATGCAAAAATTGAAGATTGAAACCCCAAGGCTGATGGTTTGAACATACACAATGTGCTAGCAAAGTGTACGCTCATTGAGAGAAAATCAAGAATTAACACTTAATTCTTTTGTGGCTTAATTAAATTTTCTACCCAAAATTTAATATAAATATGTCTCCAAAAATGCCCCTAGGGTTTTAGAGTCCCACTCTAACCTAAACTTGATTCAAACATCTAGTGGCACTAAAATAGGAGTAAAATAGGGGATTTAGGCAATTGGCCTAGTTTGTTGGCAGGGTTGTTACTGCCAGCAGCATGTGCGGGCCTGGCCAGCAGGCCCAGCTAGCGTGTACAGGCTCGTGACCCCTCCCGAGAGAATTTTCTGGAGTTTTTCCACGATCCCATCATAGTTCGACCTAAAATAATTCTCTCATATTTTTTATTCCCATCCAAGACCATTTCACTCATTCTTCACACCTCCAATGCGTGTTACTCATTAGGTTCCCAATTATATTGGCCACCTAAATTAACAATTAATTCGAGCAAGTCATGAGCGGTATCTATCAACATATCATGACCCCCAATTGACTAGAAAGTTAGTAGTTTGACTACAAATCTTTCCATAGACAATATTCGTGTAATTTGTCTTTTCACCATTCTATACGCTAATCAGTTCAGAGTATGGACCATGTGTCAACTCTCGCTAGACTGACTACATCATATCTAGCTCAAGTGATGTTGGATCTTGTCCTTGAGACTCATTACTCATTTAGACATGTCACTGAAGACTATCTTCATGACATTTTCGCTCTGGCTAGAGACTCCCAAGTAATGATCTTGACAAGTGGCTATGGGTATATACTCCCTCTATCAGGAGTGGTGAATCCTTTATTGGTTATCCATTTACATTTGAATACCTCAAGCTATACCCAATTACCACCCCATGAGCAACCTCTATGAAGCAACAAGGAATGGAGTCAAAGTACAAAATCAGTACCCAAGATATCCTTAAGTACCTTAAGTCTAAGGATATTTGTACCATTGCTATGATGAGACTATCATAGACATTTGAATAGATCATCCATATGATTCTCCCAATATTAGCAAGAAAAATTCTAGTTTTCACACGCTGTCCCAAAATCTCTTAATTCCAAAGCACAATACAAGTTTCTAAAACACCATAGATCATAGTAATAGACCACATTGTCATTTTAAACATACCATAATCCATTTAACACGTTGAATACCAATTTAACATGAAATATCATGAATAATCCATGCCATTAATTCACACCATTTTGTCCAAACCTTTCAGATCATTAGTCATGGCATTTATCAGATACAAACCATCCAATATACCTAAACACTAGCAAACATGCTGCCAGAAAGAGAATAATAATGATTATATGTACAAACCTCTAACAATGGAGCCAGAAACACTCACTATCAATGTTTCTCACTGCCTTGGTGATCGTTTTCACCTTTCGGCACGTTCCCTATCAGAAGTAACACGTTCTAATGGTCATAAACCCATAAAAAAGGGTTAAAAACAATATATTCATATAAGGTTATCGAATTTAAACCCTAATTCAAGGAAAAACCCCCAAACCACAAAGCAAACTCATGAAATAATATGATTAAAGCCTTAGGGAGAATGAATACTTACTGACCAGTGGAAAAAATGAAGGAAATATTTAGAGGAACTCAACCGCTAATCTGTCCAAAATATGCAGGTCGTGTTCTTGATGAAAACACCCCAATCAAGGAGTATGACATGTGCTAGTCTATCCGAATTAATAATGTCTTGTCTTATTAATCCTATGACTATGGATAATTTAGATATTAATATAATTGCGTATGATAGGAATCTCATTATCATGATCTCATCATGATTTTCTTCATGCTATGTTATGTATTAAGGACTTTCATTAATCAATTTAAGATCCACATCAATTAATATGATTATGAATGCCAACATAATGAAAGAATGCCAATATTAATGTGTACATTTAGAACCTAAGGTGATTGCCTTTAGGGCACATCTCTAATATCCCCCTTTTTCACACATTCAGGCCATTAATTTATGGTCTTGCCCTTAAGCTTGTCTCACTTGGTGTCTCAAGGTAGGTTGAACTCATAATTCTGCAAGGGTCTTTCTAATTAGTGCGTCAGCCACAACATTCACTTTGCCTAGTTGGTAATCGATAATGCAATTATAAAAATTTGTACAATAAGTGCTAAAGGTGACTTCTTTTAGAACAATTATTTAATAATCTCCCACTTGCACTAAAGCCAATCATCTTTATGTTTAATTCCATGGGCGACTACATAAGAATCATATTTCTTTTGGGGAAGTGGCTTATTCTGAGGATTAGCTATATTTTGATCTATGGGCACTCTCTCTACCTTTACATCATTTCTACCAATGATTTTTCTAGTCAAATGGTATCTTCTGAGTATGTGTTTGGACTTCTAATGAGACTGTGGCTCATTTGCTTGGATAATGGCTCCATTGTTATCACAATACAGTTGTATCGAGTCACTCCTAGTTCTGTGATGAATTTATTTATCCAAATTACTTCCTTTAATGCCTCAGAAGCTGCAATGTACTTAGCTTCGGTTCTAGAATCAGTAGTCATCTCCTATTTGGAACTCTTCCAACTGACTGCTCCATTATTAAATATGAACACATAATCTGACTGGGATTTTGAATCATCCTTGTCATATTGGAAGCTAGCATCGGTATACTTGCTCACTACAAGGTCTCCATCTCCATATACCGGGAATACATCCTTAGTCCTTCTCAAGTACTTAAGGATATTCTTGACAGCCTCTCAATGACCCTCAATAGGGTCCAATTGGTATCTACTCCTGACACTTAGAGCATATGATACATCGGGTCTCGTACATATCATAGCATACATGATTAATCCTATAGCTGAAGCATATAGGATCAAACTCATACGTGTCTGCACATCTTATGTCTTTAGACACATAGATTTTGAAAGAGTAATCCCATTGGTCAAAGGAATAAATCATCTCTTAAATTGCTCTATGCTAAACTTCTTTAGCATCTTATCTATGTATGCAGATTGTGAAAGACCTAGCAACCTTTTAGATCTATCTCTATAGATCTTTATCCCCAAAATATAGGTTGCTTCTCTAAGGTCTTTCATGGAGAAATTCTTGTATAACCAAATCTTGCTTGATTGCAAGATAGAGACATTATTTCCCTTAGTAGTATGTCATCTGCATACAACATAAGGAATACAATTGCACTCTCACTAACCTTCTTTTACACATAAGGTTCATCCAAATTTTGTAAGAAACCAAACTCTTTGACTGTCTTATCAAATCAGACATTCTAGCTCTTAGATGCTTGCTTCAATCCATAAATAGATCTTTGAAGGTTACACACCTTTCTGCCATCTTTGCATGAAGCCTTCTGGTTATGTCATGTACACATCCTCGGTTAGCTTTCCATTAAGGAAAGTCGTCTTCATATCCATTTGTCAAATCTCATAATCATAATGAGCAACAATGGTTAGGAGTATCTTTATGGATTTAAGCATAGCTACTGGACTAAAAGTCTCGTCATAGTCAATTCTTTGTCTTTGATGATTATCTTTAGCTACCAGCCTAACTTTATAGGTAACCATGTTACCCTCTATATCGGTTTTTTTCTTAAAAACCCACTTGCACCCTATGGGCTTTATCCCTTTTGGTGGGTCAACCAAAGTCCATACTTGATTTTCATATATGGAATCCATTCCTGATTTCATGGCTTGAAGCCATTTGTCAGATTTTGAACTATTTATAACTTCTCTACAAGTTGTAGGCTCATCATCTTTTATGAGCAATATGTCATTTTGTTCACTATTGAGAAATCCATATCTCTCTAGAACAGTGCGTATCCAACTAGACCTACAAAGCTCTTGTGCTTCAAAAGGTTGAGCTGCTATCTCATCTATATGAGTAATAGGCTTAGGTTTAGACAGTAGATCTGTGTTTGTTTGAGCATCTTGAACTTCTTCAAGTTCAATCCTACTCCCACTATCACCTTTTAGAAGAAACTCTTTCTCTAAAAAGATAGTATGCTTTGAAATAAACACCTATTATTCTAAAGAATTGTAGAACAGATATCCAATCATTTCTTTAGAATATCCTACAACAGACACTTGTCAGATTTAGCTTCTAGCTTATCTGATATAATTTGATTCACATAAGCAGGACAACCCCAAACTTTCATGTGAAAAAGGTAGGGTTTCTTCTTAGTCCACATCTCATACGGAGTAGCATCAACTGACTTGGATGATACTCTATTTAATACATAAATAGCAGACACAAGTGTATGTCCCCAAAAGGATTTAGACAGATCTGCCAAGTCCATCATTGACCTTACCATGTCTAACAGGGTTCAGTTTCTCCTCTCAGCCACATCATAGTGTTGTGGTATGTAAGGTGGAGTCCATTGGGATAATATCCCATTATCCTTAAGATAATCTACAAACTCTTGGCTCAATTATTCTCCATCTTGATTTGATCAAAGTGTTTTAATACTTTTGCCAAGTTGTTTCTCTACTTCATTTCTAAATTATTTAAACTTTTTAAATATTTCATATTTGTATCTCATGAGATACATGTACCCATATTGTGAGTAGTCATTGATAAAGGTAATGAAATAGATGAAACCACCTCTAACATGTATGGACATTGAACCATATACATCTGAATGTATTAAGTCTAATGGCCTATTAGCACGTTCACCGTTTCCCCTAAAAGGTAATTTTGTCATTTTGTCTAATAAGCAAGATTTACATGTGTCATATGAGGGATATTTCTCAGTTTGTGGTACTTACTCAAACTACTATTTACCATTTTATGGTATTTTTCCACAAAATTCCAGATTTATGGTTATTTCAAAACTATTTATAAATTTATGGTAGTTTTAAGTGACATTGAGGTGACATGGAGTGTGGAATGGAATTCGAGCAGTGTGCACTGGAAGTGGCGCACCAGGTCATTTTTTTAAAAAAAAAATTTATTAAGTTGGCCACCTTGCATGCATGTTTTATTTGTGAAATTTTATGATATTATTATTTTTGTTTTATTTGTGAAATTTTATGATATTATTATTTTTATTAATAAAATGTATTTATTAATTTATGGTTAATTATTTTTTAAGAAAAGTAATGACACATAATTAAATCATACTTCTTACACTATATCATAAAAATGCTGCACAAATTCAAAATTTCTAACATTTAATACTAACATTATAAGTTAAAAAAATTAAAAAAAAAATCAGATATTCTAATGTTTCACTGCAATAGTATTTCACATAAAAAAATGTGCATTGGTCCAAGTGGCACATGTAGTGTAGCGTGCCACGTGGAGGATGTGCGTCACTTGAACTGGCGCGCGCCTCCTTGGTGTGCCATTTGGATTGGCGCACACATAATGGACCACTTTGAATGCCCAAAACTACCATAAATCCAAAATTTTTTTAAAAAATACCATAAAATGGTAAATAATTTGGATAAGTATCATAAACTAAGAAATATCCCATCAAATATTGGAAAAAGCTATAATCATATAAAATTAATTTAACAACTAGTTAAAAATGTGAACGATATCTACTAAATTATATAGGTATCATTTTTTTTTGTGTTCATTATTAATATGTTGTTATTTTTATAAATATGAAAATTGACTATTTAATTCTTGCTATAAATACTAAAACTTTTGTATTATAATATTAATTCAACACAATTTTAGAATATAAATGAGATATCTACATATTATATATGTAGAAATTTTTCATTTCTTTTTACGTCTTTAAGATGCTGCAATTTGCATAAATTCTAAAAATTACTAATTATTATTATAAACATTAGACAAAGTTATTGTCTTATAAAATTTACTCAACAATCAATTCAAAATGTAAGTGTGACATCTACTTAATTATCTTTGCATTCATCTTTCATTTTTGTGTTCATTATTAAATTGTTGCTAATTTTATAAATTTGTAAAATGACAAATTCTTGTTATAAACCCTAGAAAAAAATAGAATATTGTCTTGTAGAATTATTTAAACAACCATTTTAAAATATCGGTATGATATTTTTCTCTGTGGCCATCTTTCATTTTTGTGTTCATTGTTAAGATGTTGCTATCTCATAAATTTAAAAAATGACTAGTTCCTACTACCAAGACTAGCAAAAACTTTTGTCTTGTAAAATTAATTCATCAACTATTTTACAATGTGAATATAAAGTCTACCTAACTATATATCTAATCATTTATTATTTTGCTATTCAATAGATGTTGATATTTTTTAAAATTTCAAAGAAAAAGCTATTGTCTTGAAAAATTAATTCAACAAGCGTTGTAAAATGTGAGTGTGATATCTACCTATTTATATATATAGTCATTTTTTTTATTCATTATAAAAATGTTACTCTTTATTAAGTTTGAAAAAAGACTAGTTCATGTAAACACTAGAAAAAGATATATATCTTGTAAAATTAATTCAATAAGCACTAAATGTGAAATTGAGTTTTTCATTCACTAGCACAGAACAATATTATATGCAACGGTTGATTTTTACTATATGTAGCAGTTTTCAAGCATTGCATATAAATGAAACATATATAAGTTAGAGTTTTATGCAGCAGTTGTGACACCACTACCTATAGTTCATTATATACATACATACATATATATATATATATATAAATTTTTTTTAATATTATTTATTTTTCATATTCACTTGGATGCAAATACAAATATTTATTTTGAAATGAATCATAAAATACATATGTTATAAATATTAACATTTGATCAATTGATAATTACAAAGTTACATCATTCAATAAATCACAGTTACATCATGCAATAAATCAAAAAGGAAAAAGGAAAAAACTTAATGAAGACGTTACACTTGCTATACACTCTTTCTCAACTTCCAAAACCTTTCTCGTTTCCTTGCTTCAGCTAAACCAGATTTCAGCACAGTTTGCTCATGCCTCTACATTAGTTCAGCTACTTCAGTAGCAGTCTTGACTTGCTCATATCTTGAAGCCAATTCTTTTCTCTCCAATATGAGAAGACCCATGTGGCGTTGCAGGTCAAAGCTATGCTCTAAGTGAATCAAGAACATATTATCAAAGCTAATTTGCATTTCAGTATAACAATGAAGCCTAATAAAATGCATCTATAATGAAACAACAGTGGCAAACTTGTAGCAAATTCAACTATAATAAAGACCAAACCCAAAGCTAAGCCACTACCAAAAAACAAAAGCTACCATAAAATGTGGTAGCAATGTGATTGCTATACCATTTAGTGACCACACTGCTACAACATTTTGTGGTAGCAAAAACATGATGAGTTTTGAGCATATATCATATACATATTACGCAACAAAAAATAAAATTTTTTAAAATCTTAATCAAAATATTTTATTTGTACAAATTAAAACTAATTTAACTAAAGAAAATTCAGAAATTATATTTTTATAATTTCTTGATTTTTTTTTAACTTTTCACTTATTGGGTTATAGCAAACTACAACAATTCAATCTTGGATTCTCTCTAACAATATCCACGCGAAGATGAGAAGATAAAACAACTAGAGAGATGACTTAAACACCAAAGTACTAGCAATAGTGTATGTTAATTTGAGAGGAAAATTAAACTCTTTAATTTTCTTCTCCAAAGAAATTTTTCTTGTCTATTTTCTATCTTTTAGGGTCTTTTAGTACAAAAAAATCAGAAAAATATATCAAAATTAAAAGGATAAGAAAGTGAAAAGTCATAACTCAAAATTCGCCAATTGGAAGAGTTGTTTGAGCTGCTGCGCTCACCTGGGCCTGCTAGGCAAGCCAATCGGCTGGCCTACTGGGCCAACGAGCCTACACGGGCCCATTGACTCCACCGAGTAATTTTTTTCTTGTGATTCGACTCGAAATAATTCTCTCAAATTTTGAATCTCATCCAAAATTGTTTTACTCATTCTTTACATCTTCAATGCAAGTGACCCATTATGTTTCCGATTATATTGACCACTTAAATTATCAAATAATTTAAGTAAATCATGAGCGGTATCTAGCAACACATCATGATCTCTAATTGATCGGAAAGTCAATAGTTTGACTACTAACCTTTCCATAGACAACAATATGTGCAATTTGTCATTTCACCATCCTATACCCCACTGGATTCAAAGCATGGACTATGTGTCAACTTCCGTTAGACCGACTACGTCACATCTAACCTAAGTGATGTTAAATCTTGTCATTGAGACTCATTACTCTATTAGACATGTCATTGAAAACTATCTTCAGGATATTTCCATTCTAGCTAGAGATTCTCGAGTAATGATCCCGACAAGAGGCCGTGGGTATACTTTCCCTCTATCAGGAGTGGTGAATCCTCTGTTGGTTACCCAATTACCTTCGAATACCTCAAATTATACCCAATCACCACCCCTATGAACGACCTCTATAAGACAACAATGAATGGAGTCAAAGCACAAAATTAGAATCCAAGATATCCTTGAGTACCTCAAGTCTAAGGATATTTGCCTCATTGCTATGATGAGACTATCATTGACATTTGAATAGATAATTCATATGATCGTCTCGTAACAGATCATCCAATGTACTTGACTACTCTTTGCAAACATCCACATGTTAACTTTGAATATCTCATGTTAACTTTGAACATCTCATGTTCACAGCTTATGAAATCTACTGTCTGATCTAATCAAGGAGTATAACAAGTGCTAGTTTATCCGGATCAACAATGTTTCATCTTATTGATCCTATGACTAGGAATAATTACACATTATAAGAATCTCATTATCATGATCCCATCATGATTTCCTTCATGCTATGTTTCATATCATGGACTTTTATTAATTAGTTTAAGAGCAAATAAATACTAATATAATAAAAGAATGTCTTTATGAATGTGTACACTAAGTGCCTAAGGCAATTGCCTTTTAAGCACATCTCTACAAATCTCCCACTTGCACTAAAACCAATCACCATTATACATTACACTATAAGCGAGAATATGACTATCATATTCATTTTGGGATTTTGGTCTAGTGACTCAATCAAATATTTTCTGATTAGTGGAAACTCTTTCTCTCATTACATCACATCTACCATTGATTTCTAAAATCAATTGATAAGATTGAGTACATGTTTGGACCTTTTTATGAGACTATGATTCCTTTACTTATGCAGTGGCTCTATTGTTGTTTCAATCATGTTGGAATTACAATACTATGAATCAATTCTAGCTTTGTGATGAATCCCCTTATCCAAACTGCTTCTTCAGTTGCCTTGAAAGCTGCAATGTACTTTGAATTGTGGAATCATTAGTCATCATCTGTTTGGAATTGACTAGACAACTATTAATGTGAATACATAGCATTTTGGGTTATCCTTGTCAAATTTGATGTTGGCATCCATAATCCTATTTACCTTAAACTTACTATCTCCTTAAACTAAGAATACAAGTCAATCCTTCTCAAGTATTTAAGTATGTTATTGACATTCACCCATAATCCCTTGATAGGATCATATTGATATCCACTCATGACACTCATAGCATGATATCCATTGGGCCTAATACACAACATAATACATAATGAATCCAATAGACCAGGCTTATGGAATCTTATCCATGCTAGTCTATTTGTCTTATGTTTTTTGACATAAAGACTTAAAGAGGGTAATTCTATCGATAATAGAAATAAATCCTCTCATAGACTACTTCATGCTAACCACTTTAGCATCTCAACTATGTAGACTAAAAAAGAATGATTAACCTCTTAAATCTATCTCTATATATCTTAATCCCCTTTTGGCATGTTACTTTTAAAATCCTTCTTGGATAATTATTTTAGAGTAATAAATTAACTAATTTAGAAATGAGATATCATTTCCTACTAATAGTATGTCTTCCACATACTTCATTAGGAAAAAAAAATAGCACTCCTACTAACCTTCTTAAAAACACATGAATCATCCACATATTGTGAGAAAAAACAAACTCTTTAGATATCTTATCAATTTAGATGTTTCAACTCCCGGATATTTGCATTAATCTATCAATGGATTTTACAATTTGCAACTTGTTTCATCATCATCAAATATGAATCTTTTAGATTGTGTTATGTACACATCTTAAGTCAAATTTCCAAAATGAAACCTGCATTTATATCCATTTGCAAAATCTCATCACAATGAGCAGCAATGACTATAAGTAATATGATGGATTTAAGCATAGTATATGGAGTAAAAGGTCTTGTTAAAGTCAACTTTTGTCTTTAACGATGTCTTTTAATTACCAACTCTACCTTTATAGGCAACTGCATTACCTTCAATGTCGGTCTTCTTAAAGATCCATTAGGTGGATCAACCAAAGTCCTTACTTGGTTTATGACATGGAATCCGTATCAACTTATGACTTATGGCCATTAGTCATATTCTGAACTCTTCATAGTCTCTTCATAAGTAGCAGGCTCATCATTCTCTATGAGCAATATGACCTTTTGTTTACTTATAAGAGATCGATTTCTCTTGGGAACAACCCGTATCCTACTTTATTTATAAAGCTTTTGTGTTTCGTAAGGTCTTACTGTTAGTTCATCTATATGAATAATGTATTTTGGGCTTTGTCAGTGGATTTATGTCTGCTTGAATATATATTTGAACTTTATCAAGTTCATTCTTGCTCCCACTATCTTATTATATAAGAAACTATTTTTTTGGAAGATAGTATTTTTTGAAACAAACACCTTTTGCTTCAAATAGCAGTAAAACTAATAACCAAATGACTCATTAGATAATCCCACATACAGACATAAAGTTAGATTGAGCTTTTAACTAATCCAACATTATCTACTTTTCTTAAGTAAGATAATCCTCAATTTTCATTTATGAAAAAATATGCGTTATGTTATTTCATATCTTATATAGAACAACATTAACTCACTGATATATATTATGTTTATCACATAAACATAATCTCATGTACATAACTATAAAAGGAACTTTAAGTAATTTTAAAAGTTTATTATGTACCTCACAATGTCTAATAAAGTTCAGCTACTCCTTTTAGCCACATCTTTATGTTATAGCATATAAAATATAGTTCATTTAGATAATATCTTATTATCTTTTATGTGACATTGAAACATTTAGCTTAAGTATTATTTCACTTTGATCTAATCTAAATGTCTTAATACTTTTACTAAATTATTTCTCTACTTTATTTTGAATTCTTTGAACATTTCAAATGTTTCAAATTTGTATCTCACCGTATACAAATATTCGAATTATAAGCAATTATAATTAAGGTAATAAAGTAGACAACCATTTATGGCACGTATGAGCATTTGTCAACATGCATCTTGTTGCCCAAATAATCACCAAAAAGAGAGGGAGGGGGATGAATTGGCGGGAATTTTTACTCACAAAGTAGTAGGAGTTAGAGAAAATTGAGACACAAATTTTATAGAGGTTTGGGTGTTAACTAACCCTACTCCTCTCCCCAACTTAGATTGTATATTCACTAATCTAATCACTTATATTACAATTTGAAGTTTTTAACTAGCTCACACCCAAATAGGTGTTTTATCAAGGCTAACACTCAACCCAAATTCTCTTGTAATTTTGTGGCTCACACAACAACTAATTCCTTATAATTTGGCTCATACTACTCAATTATAAGACAACCCAAATGTTTTAAGATTAACACTTGAACCCTTACACAAAACATAAATTGAAAAAATAAATTGCAATAGTTTTGGCACTTGTTAAGTTGTTGGATTTGCTTAAATGGCCTTTTGGTAAGGTATTAATACTGATTACCTACCAATTAGCCGTTACAAAGTGATGTCATAACTTTTTCTAACATTCTCTTACAAGTGCATTTAATGTTGTCTACAAAGAGAAGTGTCCCAGTCGGAAACCATGCTTTCAGGGTCGGGAAATGCCTAATTTTGATACGTGGCAGCTTCTGATTGACTTTAAATGCCCAATGGCTAGTTTTTTGTTCAATTGTCTCGGTCGAGACTACATGTGTCGCAGTCGGGACTTGCCCAATGATGCTACTTCTAGGAACTTGGGTCTTCTTTGTTTTGAATGAGTCCCGGTCAGGACCGAAGTTAGTTTGACTAAGAGTGTTTTTAACTTTTTGATGATGTGGCACATTTTGGTGGTGTCTCCTCTTCAATAGTCACATCTTTTTGAATGTCTCGCTCAAACTGCAACCATTTCCAGTCGGGAAACTGAGTATCTTGGTCTTAGTCTGTACTACAGTCCCGGTCGGGACATTTTTGTTCCGGTCTGGAAAATGCATGTCCCAATCGGTACATACCCTGTCCCGGTCTAGAGTTACACATCTCCAGGAAATGTTTGAGTTGTTCAATGAGCAAACCGTAACCAAATGTGCTGAAACGTTGAACACTATCAAAACAACACTAAACAAAGATATTAATAACATTTAATTTGATTGTTAAGATCAAAATAAAGATCAATCACCTTAAGGTTAACACATCTATATGTACAAGATTCATCGATTCTTTTGCATGTTTATCATTTTTCACTAAAAAAATATTTGGTTAACTTGGTTAGTAAATGAGATTCACATATGTCACATGATACACAATCAAATGACCCAAAGTTGCCATAACTCATCATGTGATTCTCTTTTATAAGTTGACAATGCCATAATATATAGTTTCTAGTCATCAACTCTTTAAATTCGATATTGAGGATAGAATCAAGTATTTTGATATTATAAACTCTACTGCATAATGTTTTAATTTCATAAAAAATATCATTTGACCATACAGAACAACAATTGTTCTTAATAGTCAAATGAAGAACTTTTGTTTAACTACTAAACAAAATTATATTATTTATTCATAAACTAAAACAACATTGCAATTGTTTAAACATTTAAACAAGCTTTCTTGAGATTGTTGAAACTTAAGTCTCTAGAGCTATTACAGCAACTGTTGCTATATGGCCAATGTGCACAGTTTTGACTCTTTTTTTTTAACCTTTCTACTGTTTCTTTGGTCTTGTATATCTAGTATATGTGGAACCTACATACAATATCTAATACTCGTGTGTTATTTTAAGAAACAATGTTAATATTTTTATCAAATTTACTTGAAGTAGAAAGTGCATCTATATGCTTTCTCTTCTGCTTCTTGAAAAACTCAAAATAAGTTTTATTATTCCATTTCCATTTTGTAACTCTTACTATAATGGAAGTACCTTTTAAGATGTATCTACTTTTTCCTTTTATCTATAATGCATATTACATTTTAGATCTCCCTTCTATCATCTTGAAATGGTAGAACAATTTAGATATCTTATATCACTCAATGTGAACTTGCTCATTGGACATCTCTCTAAAATGATACATAACAGTTTTGCATCCATTTCATGCTGCTTTTGAAGTTTGAATAACTTGGGACTAATCCACTGTTATTTAAGTATTAATGTATGCAAATTGTTCATAACACTTGCATCTCAAGCATTAATAAAGGAAAATAGCAATTCTAGGACTTTAGCAACCCTTTGGATTTGAGAACCTTTCTAAGTTTTATGTCAGTGAAGGAAGCTTATGTTAGTCAAAATGCATGACTCATGATTACGTTTTGATTCACATTGAATAACATGATTCTAAGAACTTAGATGTAATGATCGAGATAGTATAAGTGTGTATATGAATAAATGCATGATATTAGGTCTTTAATAAAATATATTATGGCTCCCACTATTTTATTGCGAACCCATGACCCTCACTATGAATCCAGGAGAACTTATATGTAAGTCCTCCTAGTGGGTCGATATCCAATTTGCTAAGAATGACATTGATACAACTCAACAAACCATCCTTATTTTAATTGGTAGATATCTGATCCATACCAATTGCATATTCATACAACTATCAAATCTTGTGCTATCAACTAATTGATGTGTGCACACACATTGGGTTATCAACTCTTGATATGTGCACATCTCATGTATACTTACCCAACATCGCCTCCAGTACACGTTAACCTTGGCGTAAATCCAACAAATCAATAGTTTTAATTAAATCCAACTCATTAATCATGAAATCTAATTTTAATGATTTGAACGTATTCTTCCAAAGTGAGTTTAAATCAACTCAACAATTCTAATTTTAGAAGAACTCTAGTTCTCCCCACATCAATGATAGACGTAAAACATAATTGTTTATTTAGCAAGAAATTTTACTAATTTAGTCTCATCATGTTATTACTGCATGCTTTTATATATCATACATTCATCACATAGATATATAAATATAATTACATTAACTATATGACATGATTATGGACATACTAAAATCAATCTCTTGAGTCAAAGAGAGATTGACTAGGTCTTACCTGGTATATGCATGAATTACAACCCAAAAATAGAAATCAAATTCATACTTCGAAATTTTCTTGTTTATAGCACCATCTCTTTTACTTCCTACTCCTTTGCATCTTCATTCTATAATCTTATATAACCTAATTACATATTTCAAAAATAGAAAATCTCAATTTACATTTGAAGAAAGAAAAGATATACAGGGACACGCATGTCCTATTTGCTACAAAACAAAATTCATGCATGCTCAATCACATTAACCTAAGTCCATAGTCATCCATCATGTATTTCCATACCCTCATAGTATGCATTTCCTAATGCATAAAATTAAAATAAAATAGGTAGCAATGATTTTGAATTACAAAATTAAAAATCGATTCAACACTTGAACTGAAATTGCCTAAGTTCATTGTTTCATTCAATTTAATTTTATATTTGATTTTAATGTGGTATTTAATAATAAATCAAATTAAATTAAATTTCATATTTACAGAATTAATTCATAATTAATTCACCTTAAAACCAAATTATTATAATATCAAAAATAAAACAATTTAATTTTAACATATATGTCACTTTCTAGTCATACTACATATACTATTTGCTTAACTTAAATTAATTCCCAAAAATTTCCAAAATTTTTAGAAGTTCTATGACAAACAAACCAACACATAAGACGCTCAAAATAACTCATTTACAGTCTAATTAATTTGGAAATTTAAATTCAAGCAAATTAATTTTGGCATGCATCTAACATCAAAATAACATATTTTTAATCACATAAAAAATATTTCAAAGTGTTAGAAATAAAATATTCACATACAAAAAAAAATCAAACAAAACAATCATGCCAATTATCCAAAACAGTCTCATTTCGGTGTTTGTTTAAAAAATTAATTAAAACAATTTTTAATTAATTATTGAACACTCCAGAGGCTTAAATACATTCTCAATGTGTCTAAATAATTTTTCCATAATCAAATTAAAAGAAAAATATGAACAGCCCCAACAATTAAGTCAAACGTCACATGTTCATCAACTATGCAATTTTCAACAATTTTGTAATAAATTCGAAATTAATTATTTGAATCATGTTCAAACCATTTTTCAATCAATATAATCATCCTCAATCATCTCATAATCAGATCATAAAAAGAAAAATATGTAAAACAAATTTTACAAATTTATTTCAATTTCACAAATCCAAAGATCCAAATCATCAAAACCATACAATTCAATTGTACCTTAAATTAAAATTAATTTTAATAGAAACAACCATACTCTGATACTAATGAAGGATTTTGAATATGTATCATATACATATTACGTAGCAGAAAATAAAATTTTTCAAAACCCGAATCAAAAGATTCACTTGTGTCAATTAAAACTAATTTAACCAAATAAAATTCAGAAATTATACCTTTATAATTTCTTGATTTTTTTTTTTCAACTTCTCACCTTATTGGGTTGTAGCAAACCATAACAATCCAATCTTGAATTGTCTCTAATAATATCCACGCGAAGATGAAAAAATGAAACTATTAGGGAGATTGCTTGAATTTACCTCAAAATGCTAGCAATAATATATGTTCATTTGAGAGGAGAATTAAACTCTTTAATTTTCTTGTTGTCTCCAAAAAATTTTCTTTGTCTATTTTCTATTTTTTGGAGTCTTTTAAATCCAAAAGAAAATAAAAAAAAATTATATCAAAATTGAAAGGAGAAGAAAGTGAAAAGTCATAATTCAAAATTGGCCAATTTAAAGAGTTGTGTGCGCGCAGCCTACTGGGCAAGCCTAGCTAGCCTGCCAATTGGCTGGCCCACTAGGCCAGCGGGCCTGCACGGGCCCGTCGACTCCTCCGAATGATCTTATTGCAATCCGATTCGAAATAATTTTCTCAAATTTTGGACCTCATCCAAATCTATTTTACTCATTCTTTACATCTTCAATGCATGTGACCCATTAAGTTCCCGGTTATGTTGGTCACTTAAATTATCAAATAATTTAAGCAAATCATGAGCGTTATCTAGCAACACATCATGATCTCCAATTGACCGGAAAATCAGTTATTTTATTACTAACCTTTCCATAGACAACAATATGTGCAATTTATTTTTTCACCATCCTATACCTCACTCGGGTCAGAGCATGGACTATGTGTCAGCTTCCGCTAAACTGACTACGTCACATCTAACCCAAGCGATATTAGATCTTGTCCTTGGGATTTATTACTCTATTAGACATGTCAGTGAAAATTATCTTCAGAACATTTTCATTATGACTAGAGATTCCCGAGTAATAATCTCAAAAAGAGGTCATGGGTATACTCTCCCTCTATCATGAGTGGTAAATCCTCTATTGGCTACCCAATTACCATCGAATATCTCAAACTATAATCAATCACTACCCTATGAGCGACATCTATAAGGCAACAATGAATTGAGTCAAAGCACAAAATCAGTATTCAAAATATTCTTGAGTACCTCAAGTTTAAGGATATTTGCCTCATTGCTATAACGAGACTATTATTGACATTTGAATAGATAATTCATATGATCGTCTCGTAGCCAGTCATCTAATGTACTTGACAACTCTTTGCAAGCATTCACATGTTAATTTTGAAAATCTCATGTTTACAGCTTATGAGATCTACTGCTTAATCCAATCAAGGAGTATAACATATGCTAGTCTATGCGAATCAACAATGTCTCATCTTGTTGATCCTATTACTAGGGATAATTTAAATACTAACATAATTACATATGATAAAAATCTCATTATAATGATCACATCATGATTTCCTTCATGTTATGTTTTATATCATAGCTTTTCATTAATCAGTTTAAGATATATATTAATTTATATGCAAATAAATACTAATACAATAAAAGAATGCATTTATAAATGTGTACAATAAGTGTCTGAGGTGATTGTCTTTTGGACACATTTCTAACAAAACACTAGTTATAGATTCAAATAGCAACCACTTTTGAAGTGGATGCTATTAGTGACCACATTGTAGTCGAATATGTGGATGCTATCAGCAACCAAAATTTGTGGTCACTAAATATTGTCACATCATCACTAATAACACATAAAAAAGACCAATTGGAGATCACATTAGCGCCCATAACACTGGTTGCTAAAAATACATTTTTCGTGTCCAATTCAACTAGCAAACTATGTGGTTACTGTTTTTAGAATGTATTACATATTATATAATTAATTTTGTATAGCGGTTACTATATGTAATATATTATTTATTTTTATATTTTCATTTAATTATATATTTTCCATTTAATATTTAATATTATTATTTATATATTTTAAAATTATTTTATACTGATATTTGTTCAATAAATAAATATATAAATTTTAATATTATAATAATTAATGATTTAAATTATTGTAAATCTAAAATAAATTATAACTAAATATAATAAATAATAATAGTATTTAAAAATTTAATATGTCAATATTTCTAACAATATTTTTAAAATAAAAGAAAAAAAACGCAAATCAAAATAGCAGTGGCTGATGATCAAGGGGGTGGCTGACAGCTACTGATGCACTGGTCTAAAAAACAAGTTGCTTAACACATTCTAGCCCTTGGTACATTCTCTCCTCTCACTCCAATCGAGTAGTCTGGATTTCTTATTATAAAGCATAATGCAACTTTTCAATTTAGTTATACCTAAATTTCGGCAGTCTCTCCTATAAAGACATGTTCCATTTTTTTTTAAACATACATTCATTTTCAATTTATTTCAATTATGTTATTTTTATAGTTATACCTAAATTTCAGCAAAATAACCCCCTAAAAATATTCAATTCCAAATTTCGTAACTATCATGTAAATTACATAAAAAAAAAAAACATAATCAATCAAATAATCAAACTCATTTAATTGCATTCCAACATCATTTTCATCACAAAAAGCAAAATATGACTTAATATTGTTGTTTATTAACAATTAATATTAAAATTTACTAATTATATTATATAACTTTGCATATAAATATACTGAAATTTCGACAGAATTTCCCCTATAAATACACTTTCCAATTTTTTTTAGTTATTCACCTAAATTTCTTAAACAAATGAATCACATGTAAACAATTAAAACACATGTAATTCAGGCCCTAAATATCTTCTAGCAACACTCATTTCCACAACATACAGACAAACAAGGGTGAATTTCATAAACGGTACTCCAACTATGCAAATTGTAACAATTCAGTTTTTCAAAAATTATTTTAGTTATAAAATAAAAGTTGAAGTAATTTTATGTTACAAATAATTTTTGAAATATTGAATTATTACAATTTACAGAATTGAGGTACCATCGGTGAAATTCACCCAACAAACAAACACTCTCAATGTCATCCTTGTTACTCCCATACTTCGCCAATTTCCACCATGACACTTCAAATATGTCCAATATTAATTTTCAATAATATATGAAGTAGTAGGAACTTACCTTACAAAAACAATTAATATTAAAATTATTAAATGATAGGGGTCGGTAAAACTAGCACTCCTATAATGCGCAAAGAAAAAAAAATTAAATCAATTAAGTGAGCCGTATAGACCAATTGTCAAATTTATCACATAATATTGGCTCCAAACCAAACAAGTGTCATTATAATTTAGTAATACTAGTTTTTTACTTACGTGCATTGAACGTGATTAGTAATATTGAACTCGTCATTAATCACTATTTTTTATATAATTTTTACTTTTTACATATTAAATATTGGATTTGTTATTGATTTTTATTTACTGCCTTGTATGAATTATTAAATATTGAACTCATTATTAGTCACCATTTTTTATATATTTGTTTTTTTATTATTCATATATTAAATATTGGACTCGTCATATATTAAAGATAGGTAGCCTTATTTTAAAAACTATTTTTAAAAATTTTTCTCTCAATAACTAATTAGAGAGTGAATATTAGAAGTATTAAAGAATTGATTATGTCTTTAACATTCATCTTGAATAATATAATTTGAATTATTTTTAAGTCTAACCACATAACACAATGAATAATAATATATAGGGTGAATTTTATCCACGGTCTTTCAATTATATAACTCATAACAATTCAGTATCTGAAAAATTATTTGTAACACAAAGGTACCCCAATTATATAAATTGTAACAATTCAGTACCTCAAAAATTATTTGTGACGCAAAAATACCCCAATTATATAAATTATAACAATTCAGTACTTTAAAAATTATTTGTAACACAAAAGTATCTCAACTTTTATTTTGTAACTAAATAGTACTTATGTCTTCAACTATTAAAGTTCATTTAGCATTGTGTTTAGAAAAAAATATTTTTTGGAAAAAAAAATTTTGTATTTTTAACTTTTTTGAGTTTTAAAAACTATTTTTAGTAGATACAGATAAATATATATTTTTTCCATAAGCATATTTGAAAAAAAAACATTTCATAAAAATTAAAAAAATTCAAAACATGCTTTTGGAACACTTAACAGCACTTTCAAACACTCCTTAATCTTTTTAACAAAAATATAACATGAAATATCCAGATAAATTTTAATAAAAACAAAATTAGTTGTAACATCCAGTCAGTAAAATTAAAATTTATTTGATGTGAATATTACAACTAATTTTATTTTTATTAAAATTTATCTGATAAGAATATTTTATATCACTTATATTAGGGAGACCAACAGTGAAAGACGGAAGTACTATTTAGTTATAAAATAAAAGTTGAAATGCTTTTGTGTTACAAAATAAAAATTGAGGTACTTTTGGGTTACAAATAATTTTTGAGATACTGAGTTGTTACAATTTATATAATTGAGGTACTTTTGTATTATAAATAATTTTTCAGGTACCGAATTGTTACGAATTATATAATTGGAGGACCATGGATGAAATTCACCCTAATATATGTAATGTCACTAAGCGAGTTTCATATTGATAAATACACCGAGAGAGATATTGAGTATTGAATAAAAAAATTTTAAACAGTTATAGAAGTGTTAGCATATAGCTAAAATTCTTAATAATAGAATTAGTGATGAAAATTTGACCCAGGCAAAGTGGCAGAAGGTTTAGTTAAATTTTTAATATTTTTTACGGGAGGCAAATTTAAAAAAAAAATATTGATATAAATTTGCATACTATTATAATTTAATTTACAGGAAGCAAAAATAAATTTTCAATATTTTTTACCCAATTATTAATTTTATTCGATTATTCTTAAATAATCCATTTTAAATTAATTTAATAGTTATAATAGCTAATATCAAATTGATGGTATTTAAAAACTCAATCGAACAAATTTTTTTTTAGTTATTTGTTTTCTTTATTTTATATATAAAATATAGTTATATAGTTATAATAGAATTGAACTTTTAATTAATGAATTATTAATACTATTCACTAATAAATTAAATTATTAAATAAAAAAATTAACTCAAATAACTAATAAAATATAATTATCTAGTTAGAATTGAACTTCTAATTAATGAATTATTAATACTAATAAATTAAATTATTAAATGACAATTAACTCAAATAACTAATATATTAAATATAAAACTCGTTATTAATCATCATTTGATTTTTACTTGTGCAATTTAATAGTGAATATGTTTTCCCAACAACTTTTTAGTTCTATTTGCAACTCTATTACAATTTAACTTATACACAGATGAAGCTTCCACTTATCCATATAACTTTCTTCATATTCTATCACATATCAATGTCATTCTATTTTCATCTATTTCTTTTGTCTATCATATATCCATGGCATTTTCATTAATTTATTTTTTATTAAATTATTTTTTATTTATTTTTATAATAATTTTGTCCAAACAAATTAATTTTAATTACTTTTAATTATCATGTAATTAAATCACATTTAATTTAAATATTAATAGTTGTTAATTATATTTGATTCTTATATTATAGAAAAATATATCTCATTTGGTGACACTCCCTTTTTATTCCTTAAGTTAATCTATATCCTTAATAACTAATTAATTATGACCTATAAAATTTTTCGTAATGAATTTTTTTAAATTAAAAATAAATATATGCAAAGACTATTCTAATTAAGGTAAGATTGCTCCAATTAAGGTGAAGTGTAAATCTTTGATGATATTATTGTGCATAATAAATTTGTACTGACCTATCATACAATATTAAGCCCTACACGATAGATTAACTCTACCGAATTAATAATCTCAATCAATATTCAGTTTTTGTTTTTGTTTTTTTTTTCCTCATTAATATTAGTTTTCTATTTTTCTATATATGAAATATAATTATCTAATCCTAATATAATTTAACTTCTAATTAATAATTTTTTTTAAAAAACTTCTAATTAATAAATTATTATATGTTATTCACTAATAAATTAAATTATTAAATGATATAATTAACTCAATTAACTAATATAATTAAGTTGGTTTTTCATACAGTATGATATAGTGCCAAAAAAATATGAAGCAATAGTGGGTTCATAGATAGTGTTATACTATGTCATGGTTCTCTTAATAGTCTTAGTTCCATTAAATTGTCTACCTCTCCATATAGATTTATTATATTCCTCTAATTGTTAAGCTAATTGCAAAAATAATACCAAAACTTATCACTTTGTTATAATTTGGTACCAAACATTTCATTAATGTTGCAATTTGATACCAATTTTCAATTTCCGACACCAGAAAAATGACATTAAATTTATTTTTTCATAAAAACACACTCAAAACGACGACAATTAGATAAATAATTTCTTTTTTGTAATTTAATTGTAATTTATTTTTCTTTTCATATTTGGAAACGTCAATATTTGAGTTTTTTTATGAAAGAATAAATCTGACATGGATAATAAAATAATGTAGTATACCATGTCATCTTTCCGGTGCTAGAAATTGAAATTTGATATCAAATTGTAACATTTATAAAAAAATTTAATACCAATTTATAACAATTAAAAAATTTGGTACCAAATTGTAACAAAATGATAAGGTTTAATACCATTTGTGCAATTTGCCCTCCAATTGCTAGAATTTAGAACTTTTATCAAATTCCACATACACTACAATTCTTATAACTTCACTAACACATTTTTGTACATGTTCCTTATTACGCTTTGTTAACCATCATCTAAATTAACAAAGTTTTTAACTTATTTATTATTTAACTAAGTTTTAACTTTTTTATTTATTATTTAATTTAACCTTGTTGAATTAATTAAGTTTGTCTTGAATTAATTTCTTACTCTACCTCACTTTCAGCAATTTCGACATCATCAACAATTCTGTTATTATTGGTGGTGCAAAAGCAGTAATGCCTTGCTAATATCCATTCCAAAAGAACAAGTGTTCTCAAGTGGCATTACCTTTAGGAATGTATAAATGCTCTTCTTTGTTATTAGTTTATTATTATTATTTCAAAACTTTTTTCCTAATCATAAACTGTTATGGTTTCAGATATTGAAAGGGAAGCATACCCATTAAGATTTGCTAAGTGATTTACATAAAAAGACAATCAAAGAATGAAGAATATTGCAAAGCAAGCAATTCTCCTAAGTTAAAAGAGAATGAAGAACAGATAAACTTAAGAGAATCATTCAGATTTAAGAAACCATGCTACCAAATACCAAAATCCTGAATACTTAGAATGCATTATATCAAATTAAAAAGTTGTTTAAAAATTTTAATAAAATTCAAATGATCAAGCAACCCACCAAATCAGTTCAGCAAGAAACCATTAATGGATTTATTTTCTAAAGCAAAATCAAAGAATTATAAAGGAAAATAATCAAATACATTTGCCAGACAAATTAGATAGGTCCAATGATCTGTTTTTTGAAATCCCTCATGCATACCCTAATCAAAGCTCTAACAATCTTCAGTGATGTCGTTTTTCCTTTTCAAAAACATTCAAAAATGTCATTTTCTGGAAGCAGCAAAAATCAGAGGTGGAAATAACAAATTTTTTTGGCAAGTTTAAACTGTGCCTCCGTCCACGCCTCACTGTTTTCCTCTTTCCCCTCTCTCCGTCTCTTTCACACAGTAAATTAAGGGCACAGTTTTTCAGTTTTTTTTATTAAAATTACAGAATGATGAAATTGCTAAATCAAACCCACATCATCAAACCCATAATGGCAGTCACGCTAGAGGACATAATCATATACAGAAAACTAGGATCAAAAAACGTAAATTATTAAATCAAGTCAGTAAAAGAACAGAACATGAAGCCAACCTTAGATTTCTCAAAAAGTAAAGATATATAACTCATTGTGTGTTCAGTATAATTACTTTCCCATCACCTATCTTTGCAGAAATTCTATTATATGTTTCATGAAATCTTCAGATATTAATGGACTTTCTCAAATATAAATTGAGTTGCACCTTTATCAAGATGAAGTTTTAGTCATTCACTACAAATTCTAAATTCAAAAATGCACTCAGGTAAGTTGGGAAAGAGGAATTTTTTTGTGAAACTCAAAAGTGAGTCAAAGAAGTCTTGATGTCTATAACTTTTAATTTTTCTTTTTTTAAGCAAGATGGTTACTATCTTTTAAGATTAAGTAATTGGTGAACAATGATATAAGATCAATGGCTAAATTACTAAATAATAGAATAACTAATCTAAGATTTGCATGATTGAGAAAATTGAATTGAGATTAATCACATTGATCAAGAATGTAGGTAATTAATTTTACTTGGAGACTATTCCATTTGTAGTTGATTGAAGGAATGTTTGTTACTCTCACAGGTTATGAAGGAATTACTATTTCGTAGTCGATAAATCCAAGCCACATAACCAAGAAAATCCAGCTTTCATAGCTAGGAAATCCCAGCCACATCTGCGTATTTATCTAGAACACATCCATTAATAGCCAAACCAAACCACTATCTAACTATTTCAGATCTCATATTCCAACTTATTAGGAATCAATTATCATTTTTGAAGCTGACTTTCGAGTCATAACCACTCAAAGTTATTATGTCACTTGGGTATATGAAAATAATCACATAGAAAAAAGAAAAAATAAAACAACAAGAAAAGACACTTATAGGAATGTTAAATTGTCTACTTCAAGTTATTCATTTACTCCAAAATTATTTTTTTCCAGTTTAATGGTAAAAATGAAAATATTTGATTCAATTATTTGATGATATGAAAGATGTCTTAATGAAAAATTCGTAATGAATTTATTGAGTAGAGTTGGCAAGCTTACCATCAAGAACTTTGGGTGAAACATCCTGAAGCAATGACCCACACTCTGTAACAAATCCAACAGCTGATTCAACACTGTCATCCGTGGGATTCTCCAATCATGAGTGTTGTAAGACAAAAGAAAACTCAGCAACCAGCAAGCCTATGATAGATAATGTGCCAAAAAAAATAAAAAACTAAATTTTTAATCACCAGAGCACATAACTAATGAACCTAAGTAAAATTAGACATAACTTATATTCAGGGCAAGATGAATAAGAACCAAAAAAAAAAATTGAACAAGAACAGCACAAGAAGGGGATAAAACCAGTACTATAATTGCAAGGCAAAACTCAAAGGCAAATAAGAAGGCCAAAAAAAAAAACCTAGTTGTCAGTTAGTTTCCATCTGTCACATTTTGCAGGAACATAGGGCCCATTTCCCCAAGCTATATCGTTGAATTTTTACAGTAGAGGAAGATTATCAAGCTCAAGGGGGAATATAATAAATAATTTATAACAATATGTTGCATAAAATTATAACTAAAAGGCAAAAATGATGAACATTTTGGAGCAGTAGCAACAATCAAATGTGGGCCTTCCAATTTCTGAAAGCAGATGCCAAATTATGACTTCTTTGTACAAAATGGAAAATTTAAAAAACTAATATAATATAAAATTGGGAGTTTATTTTATATATATATATATATATCGTTTGCTCATGAATATGAACTTCTACTAATTGTAATTGACTAAGTGGCCAATCAAATGTGTGGCCTTCCAATTTCTGAAAGCAGATGCCAAATTATGACTTCTTTGTACAAAATGGAAAAGATAAAAAACTAATATAATATAAAATTGGGAGTTTATTTTTTTTATATATATATGCTCATGAATATGAACTTCTACTAATTGTAATTGACTAAGTACAGAGAGATAAACTATCAGAGTAATATAGTATAGATGATGGAGAATATGATACTATATTAGAGTGTATAAAATTTCCAAGTCTCCAAGAATCAAGCAGAAAAATGGTGCAAGAACTTTATTTTAAGTACTTTATTCAAAACTTTTGACGTCCAATATTTATAGCAAAGTTACAAATATTTTCTAGTATTTTATGATTCTTATACCAAGCTTTTAATCCAATTAAAGCAACAACCATGTTGTTATAACATAGAACTCAAAAAAAAAAAATTGAACAGACAAACTTACCGTTATATTACTCGAAGATCTTCAATCTGCAAGCTTCTTCAAATTCTCATCAGATTAATCAGTTCTCCTTGCCCTCAAGATGGGTCTGGATACTCCACATGGTTATAGAATTAGAAAACACAAAATGGCTGAAAGCATAAGCTAGAGATGTCTGATGTGTTGATGTACCTATAGCAGCAACGCAAACGCCGTCATTGATTAAGTATTCGTTTTGGCTTTCTAGTCATAAAACAGCTTATCCTAAAAAAATTTATTTTTTGCACAAGTTTTCTCTGTTATTTTTTCCTTTTATTTTTTCTATGTTCTTTTAATTTATTTATTTTAAAGAGAGCAGAGTGTGCAATATCACTGTCAATCTATAGCAGCAGAACTCTAAAGAAGTGCTACCTGAAAAATCAAAGCAAACAAATCAGGGGAAGATCAAAAATCTAATCACTCTTATTTACTCATAGCCCTAATATACCCTTACTCTTTGAAAATATATATTTATTCTCAATTTTTACTGCACTGGTGAAATGCAAACCTAAACATTCATTCCCAAATTTCAACTAACGGGATAAAGAGTTTAGCTGTTTCTATTTTCTATCACTACCCATTTCTACTCTTCTAATTATGTGAAATGCAACAACTCCCAATTTTTCTTTCTATCTTTCACAAAAATACTCACCGAGCGATTAAATTAAAGGGTTACTCAAAATGAAGATCAATAGCTACTATCCAGAAACAAAATCAATACCTTAGTCTACACAGCAATCAATTCATATAAATAAAAACTTATACCTAAACAGAAAAGTCGCAACAAGTGAGAACATTTTGTGAGCCGATGCTGAAGGATGGAGATTTACCATTGGCAGTGGCGGCCGGCTCCCCCTTGGATTTCCAAGTTGGGAACTCAGATTGGGTTATCTTAGCCAGTGTTGTCCCATTGGATGAGAGTCGATGCTGGCTGCAGAGGAACCAACACGATGCAAGTGAGAACAGATATTGAGAATGTTATGTGAGAATGCGTTTATTTAGATATTAGCTTTATCTTTTTTATTTTTTTAACAAGATAAAATGAGAAAATTTTGGTGTGAAAAATTCCCTCTAAACTTTTAAGATCAATAATGACAGTATGATTTATTAATTGATATAATATAAAAATTTGGTCACTAAAATGTAAGTCTTTAGTTAGACAATCTTTTATCGACATAAAAAACTATATAAATTACATATTTGTGATGGTATACTAATCCATCAAGTGTATCATAGAATAAGCCTACTATATATTACTTCTTTTGTTATTACAATTTATCTAATTAACTAATATATCTAAATAATAATAATAATAAATTTCAGAATTTAAGTTTTATTTTCTTATTATTATTTATACTAGTTTTATTATTATTATTATGTTTTTACTTTTATTTTTATTATTTTTTATTATATCTAATTTTTATTTTATTATATATAATTTTAGTGCAGTTCTGTTACACCAAGCGAGGATAGATTTGTTATTAAAGTAAAACTTCTTATAATATAAATAAAGTTTTTAATTTGTAGAATTGGAAATGTGAAAACATGCTAACATTGAGATTTAATATGATATTTGAGCTATAATAACGTAGTTAATTTTATGGCGTTAAAATTTATTACCAAATTATACGTTAATTAATTAATTTAATTATATTATATAGGATACTTTTTCTATGATAAACCGCTTAATTCCGTATCTACCGTTGAATTCAACACTATACATGATCTAAGCCATTTAAAATCATGTATTCAGATCTGTTGGATGGTCATTCAATTATATAATTAATTCATTCATTTGTCATGGTGTACTAATACACCCGGTATATCATAAAATAAACCTGCATATTATATATTATTGCTTTTGTTATTATAATTTATCTAATTAACCATAATATATCTATATTAATTAACTCATTTAATTAATAGAAGTATATGCTTAAAATTAGTTTAATTTCTATTCAATTTAATTAATATAGATAATATATGGGCTTTTATAATGTAAATAATTTTATAGCCTTAAAATTTATTTAACTCCAATTAAATTAATTTAATTAATTAAACTCTAATTTAATTAATTAAATTGTAAATTTAATAACTTCGACTCTAATTTTAATTAATCTACTAAATTTTGCATCTATCAATTAAAATTTAATTTAAATTCAACTAATCAATTGAATTCAATTTTGATTCACTTTGATAATTCAATTGAAGTTCAATTGATCAATTATATCTCTTAAATTAATTAATCAATTGAACTCTAATTTAAATGCAAGATTATTCTTACATTGTTTGTTAATTGAGCTTCTTCTATCTCACTAGCTACTCCCCGGCTCCATATATAGTGCAAGATTCTTACATCGTTTTTTTAGCACTAGCTTTTACTATATATGTATAGTACATAGGAACATACATAATTCCAGCACTAAATAATAATTAATAGTTATATATATTTTTTATTCCTGTTAATTAATATATATAATTATTTAATATTTAATAACAATTGTTTATAAATATTAATATTAAATATTTTATACTAAAATTAGCTACCACACATGTAATGTGGTAGCTGATCAGCTACCATATTTTTTGTGGTCGCTAATCGAATGTGGTAGTTGATCAGCTACCACAATTAATGTGGTCACTGATCAGCTACCAATCTACCACATTGTAAATGTGGTAGCCACAAAAGTGTGGTAACTAAATATGTGGTAGCTAATCAGCTACCACATCGTAGTTGTGATAGCTATTAGCGACCACAAACTAGTGGTAACTGATCAGCAACCACATTGATTGTCAGCTACCACGTAAAAATGAGGTAGCTAACAACGATCACTCTCTGTGGTAGCTATTTCAGCTTTTTTTTGTAGTGGGCCTAGAATCAAATGCATTTGTCCCAAAGAAAATGGCAATATATAATAATTAAACACCATTTTGAATCATTCTGGTAGGTAAATAATCTTTTGAAGTTGCAATTTAATAATTTTGCTTAGACCAAACAATTACAATGAACAAGTGAAATAATTTCGAGCACTGCCTATAAATGAAAAATTATCAATTAAGAAAAACTAAAATGGAGGAGCAGATATAGAAAAGCATTCCCTGAAAACGCACCAATGCCCTTCCAAACTAGTGACATTTTTTCAGAAATATAATATGGAAGGACCATTTGGCACGATAGCCAACAACTTCATTAACAATGTATGTACTAAAAACAAACATGAGAATGTTCAACATATAAATACCATAGTTTTGTAACCAGCAATAAACATTTCAGTATTCTTGTGAATAATAGCATAGAGTAAAATCCTAAACCATCAAGAAAAATATAAGTAAAAACCACTAATAGGAAGAAACACCTTGAGTAAACATCATATCAAAATAGAAATAAATTCAATGTCATCTACATTTTTAACTAAGGCTATAAACCAGAATTCAGATTCTAAACCTCTAAAAGATAAGGTTCAATACTATCATAAAATACTAAACTTCACTAATAGAATAACTAGTATTCTTATTCAAGACTACACAAAACTGCTAACATGTAAGATACCATTCAATGAGAGGAATCAAGTAGGTCAAATGACCATGACTATTGAGGCTACATATATATTTGGATAAAACTGTTTTTCCTAAGGGAAAACTATCAATATAGTTCCAAAATGAATGTTTAAAAAATTAGGATTTTAATTTCTCTATTTTGCATCTATGGCTTTCATTCTATAACCAAAAAAATTAGTTATAGCTCACCCCAATTCTATGCAGCATGGTAGTGAACTAGTGGTTCGGCAATGCTATAGCAACACTAAGCTCAAAAGTAACGACCCAATCCCATTATATGAACAGGCCTAAGAAAAATTTAGCTAAGACATGCATCTTTTCTTTTAACCTAAGATTGGACCAAATCAAGATTAACTATTAATCAGCTTTTAATCAAAATTCAGAAAATTTGATCACAGATAAAATTAGAAGCCATTTTAATCTTTCCACTTGGGTTGAAGCATAAAAGTGGCACAACCAAAGCAGTATCTAGCATGAGAAGCAGCAGGAAAATAAAATTGGTTTGTACCAAACAGTTGCTCTCACTGTCTTTTTTCCACTTGGTTGTGAACGTGCCCATTGTGCATGATCAAAAATTCCAAGGCACATTTTTGAGAGAACAAAATTAAAAGTTTTACATATCAAAGAAGGTAAAGCCAGAAGAGATGGTAAAATCACTTAATCCACAAAACATCTTTCATAAATCAGCATAAATTTTGACAGAATTTTGAAAACGTTGGCATATTATCTACCACACCCCATCCAAAACACCAAAATTTGTGCAGTGCTCTACGCAAAATAAAGTACAAAGATGAATCATGCAACAGTAAACACAAGATGAAAATGAAACCAAACATGCATAAGATGAAAAACTGAAAATGAAAAGACACTTTAATATATGAGGATAAAGACTGCTTTCCATCTGACTGCAATTGTAGGACTCCATACATATTCTTTTAAAAAGAAAACATACAAACCACCAAAATTAGATAGCTTTGCTATTCCATTGGCCTAGGCAAGCATTTACTCATTAGCCAGGCTCTAATAGTGGTAACAAATATGAGTATGAAACTATGAATCTTAGTTTTTCCATTCTATAGTTTGGTAATGATGCTTCTTAAGAAGCAAACATACAAACCACCGAAATCTACAAAAGATAGCACTGTCCTTTCGAACTTTTATTATGTATGCAGGAATGGATTAAGGTTGTCCAAAAATAAATTATGAAAAAAAAAAAAAAACCAATTGTTAATATAATTGGAAAAATTGGAAAATTAGAGAAGGGGAGGCTTACTAAATGGTCCTAGGTACAAGTCCTTGTTCCCTGCAATTCTTCCTTTTCTAGCTTGCCATACCCAATAAGTTAGTCATTGCTGATCATCGATGGGAGACTTGGTCTCAATTGCCCTAATTGAAGCGTATCTGCTAAAAAAAAGGAATTAAAAATCAAATATTTCAAACACCCCAATCATAAAAGCAGAATTAACACTTAAAAGATTAATGGAAGCCACTTACAGAGGATAAGCTAGACTAACAACAGGCCTGAAAATTGAGCAAATTGACCAAATGAGGAATTACTAAAGAAACCTAGAAGAGAAAGGCAGATCTCAATAGCTAAAAGTTCAAATATTTTTCTCCCTTCAGCACTTCTGTTTCAGAAAACAAGCAAATTCTTTATAATTAAAGATATTAAAAAAAAATCCTATCTTTCCTGAAAATCCGGAGCCTACTTCTAGTTAACAAATTGAATTGAAGAGAAAAGAAGCAGGATAAATACAATATGTGGAAGAATAAGAAGAAGAGAGGAAAGAGAAACGCACCCAGCTTTGAGGAAGCTTCCAGCTCCAGATCTGCGCAGCAGCGATGCGGCTGGCTACAAGGAGTTACGGGCTGACAGGAGAGGCTGGTACGTGTGCGAGAGGCGACGCCGATGAAGGCCATAGCCGGCGGCGAGTGGCGCTGCAAAGTGGTGGACCTGGTGCGGCGTAGAGGAGAAGGAGAAAGGGGCTCCTGCTGGGTGCGCAAAGAAGAAGAAGAGCGAGAGAAAAGGCTTTGCAACTGGAGAAAGAGAAATGACGATGGGCGTTTTAGCAGAATTTTGAGTGAATTTGTTTGCTCAAATTGGTTTTAGGTTTTGAAGACTTTATGATGCGGTTATATTAAAAAATCAAAACAGCGGCATAAGGGAAAATTTGCAAGAACTACCGTAAATAGTTTTCACATTTGAAGAATAACCTCTTTATAAAATGCAGTTTTTTTATAATTAAAAAATAAATATATAATTAGTGAAATTATCCCATTGTCAATATCATAAGTAGTAGAAAATACTAAAAAATGATATCATTCTTTGAGGAGACCTAAACATCTCTTCAATGTAAATCATCCAAACCCCATATTCATTAACATATTTCATCATATTTCTCCTTTAGTTCATTAGTTTGCATTCATAAAGGTTTAACAGGTTCTAGATATGCCACCATCAATTCAGGGGGCGTTTTCTACTTCAATATATGCTCCAAATATATAATTTCTTATACATGAACGTAGTACCATGCTGCCATGAAGGATGTAAGGATTTGTATATTTAGTCATATATTTAAGTAACTGACTTTCCTCTCTACCATATTATTAAATTCTCGCATCGCAATTGGCTAGAAAAGGATTATCTACCCTTAAATCTTACAATAAAGTCTGCACTTAAGATTTTCAATATGTGATGAATCTTCATTCATCAAATATTGAAGATCTTTTAGTGCAAACCTTATGCTTATGTATTAGCATGGTACCATGGAGGATATTAAGTTTGTTGTATTGGATTCTTGATATAAGTTATTGTTTAACTTAATTATTAGTCTTTGTACTGGGGCTCTCACTTCATTGTAACACCCTTTCATATATCATACTAAGCCCGTTTGTACAAAAGAGTGTTACCCGTTTATAGACTATTAACTTATTAAACTGTTATCTAGTTATGAATCATTAGGCAATAATATATCATATAGCTTTACATATCCCAACTATCCATGATTAATACATATAATTGTATAACTGCATCATGTATCCATGTATATTAACTGAAACTATAAAGTCCAACTCCAAGGCTAAACATGCTCAAACTTATTACAACCTTATATAAACAATAATCTGAAATAAATAAATATTAAAATCTATAATCTCTACAAAAATAAGCCAATGTATGATAATCTATAGAAATACATGATAAATATGGAAGTTGACTCTGTATCTGCAGTATTCTAACTTTTTGAACTTCTCGATATCAACTTCCTCTACAACTTGGGATCTGCATGTAGGAAAACTCATATACTAAGCTATCAAAAACTTAGTGGTACATATAATCATATAAATTCTTTCATGCATATCATATACATCATAGTATAACATATATCTATACATTTCCAGTTCGTATCAATCATGTTTATGTAATCATACCAAACAATCCTTTAGATAATGGCAGTAGCGTACCTAGTAAGCGGAAGCTATTTTCTATAATCATATATCAACTGTAAAGTCTTTCTTATTATGTTACTTACTTTATTGTCCAATTACTTAATACTCAGACTACCGATTACAGGTTGTGAATAGGAGTGCTCTCAGAGTTGTGGCCTCTCCATTCACCTAACCATGATTATCTGAAATTGGGACTGAGTTAAGTGCACTCTCAGAATTGGGGCCAACTTGACTGAGTAATAATAAATGATAGCAAAGAGGGGTCAAAGGTGATCTCACTCAGACTACCGGATACGGGTTGTGAATATGAGTGCTGTTAAAGCTGTAGCCTCCCTATTCACCTAACCATGATTATCTGAAATTGGGACTAAGTCAAGTGCGCTCTCAGAATTAGGGCCAACTTGATTGAGTAATAATAAATGATAGCAAAGAGGGGTCAAAGGTGTTCTCGAAGCTGGGGCCACCTTGCTTGAATATAAACTCATGAATAGAATCTACGATACTGTAATTACTCTTAATGGCATGTCATCTATCCTATGGTCAATCCTAGTATGAGTAAGGGCATTATAATCATTTATTTTTTTCCTTTATTCGCATAAATCATATCTCATGATCATAATAGCATTTCCATAATATAATACAGCAACATGAATAATAAAGCATATTATCATTTCAATTATCATGTCAATATCATCTAATGATATTCAACTCAAATGGAGTCAACTATGTATTCATATACATACATACATACATGTCATGTCATGTCATTTCATACTATACTATTTTAACAAATATCATTTCATGTAATATTGTTCCTCATTTTTACAACCTAGCATATAAAATATATATATTTTCCATATCAGCATAACCCAACCCATACACTAGTATGTAGGTGTGCCATATGTGTGCCTTGGCACACTACGACATGTTATGGCGGCTATGGTGCTTCTGGCCCTACCCCATCAAAGGGCAAGGCATGCCTAGATCTAATATGTCCTGACTGGGAGAGTCACAACACCAGTAACTCTCAACTCGTAATTTCACGTGTCAACTCCAAATTGTATGATTTCAAGGCCACTACTCAATTCCAGAATCACCACGGAACATATACACAGTGTAGAACATCATATTCTAACATGTCATACTTTGTTTCATGCTTTAGTACCATTTATTATGACCAATCCCAATAATTCAAGCATTTTACCCATTTATTCTAATTTCTAATCATTATATCATTACCCATAATATGTAACAGTGGCATACAACTCATAAGAAACATTCAATATCGATCACACAACCAAAAACGAATGAATAGGATTAAATGTATATTCCTTTAATTATGGAGCCATAAAACCCTCACTTTATCGTTGTCCCTCGGCTAGGTGGTCGTTTCCACCTTCTGTATTGTTCCCTAACATAAAAACACATACTCAACGGTCATAAAATGATCAAAACGATGCCCTAAGCTTACTTAAACCCTTAAAAACTCAATCTAATATTGTAAATCATAAAGCCAAACGATTAAAAGCTTAAGGAACACGAGCACTTATTGATTAATGGCAAAAAAAAAAAAGAGAACAAATAAGAAGAAACTCAACCCCTAATCTGTCCCAATCAAACAAGATCGTTTTCTTGAATTAAACCCCAAAACTCTTGTTTAATCTTTGATAACTATGCTTTGAGTGTAATTTTAGTGATTAGGAAGAGAGGTAAATAATGAAGGATAAAGAAGGGAGTATCTGAAGTTTTTAGGGTATGCAAAGGATGGTTATGGTTCTGATAGGTGTAAAAAACGATGTAAAGTCACATATTTATAACATTCTGTCAGGTCATGTTTCCCGACTGGGAAATTGATGTAAAAGCGGGACATCCATCTTGAACGCAATCCTAGAGTCGCTAGTGGGACGATGCCTACTCTTATTAAGCCAAAATTTGATTCATTTATATTCTTACTTTTAATTACCAAAATACCCATCTTATGCCTCATTACTTCTAGGCCTTATTTCATAGGTGTTACATTCACCACCCCCATAGGGATAGTTTATAGGGTTCATAACTACTCCTCTTACAATAGGACGCTTACCTAGCCAACATTTAGACCTGGCTCTACCCAAAATTTTCTGTTTTACCCTAGTATTCCCTACTTGTTCGACTATTGCTAAGCAGTTTTTGGATATTAAATGAACCTTCCTAGAAGGTAATTTTAATGTGGCCAATTTACTTTTTTTTGCAATTAGTTTCGCAACATCACCTGTAGCTCTGACTAATTGTCCACCATTTCCAAGTGTGATCAACTAAAAGTCTTTGTATTGGGTTTTTAATTTTCAGACTTTGTAATTTATATTGGCCTTTGGGAGTTTGTACTTGAAAGATTTTAAGCATAAGGGTTTGACATGCACCAGATCTAATATATTGCTTTTTGATACTTTGTGTTGGTTATGATACTTGAAAGTTCTTTATATTGGTTTTGATAATTGAAATTTCTACTGTAGTGAGAGTGTTCCCTACTGCCGTGCTCCCTACAAAGAAATTAATTCAACATAGTCATTTAACACAAATAATAGGGATCCAAAATTTACATAGAACATGAATTTTACAAAATTGACACGAGAAAAATTGCTCAAGCATGTGTGCCTCATAAAATCTCTACTACCTCACGACTGTCATACTCATGACTGTTGGCGATGCAACTATAGAGAATGATGTAATTTATGAGTAGCTATTGTACACATAATGGAGAGATCCCCTATCTAATAGGTTGTTGCAATCAGTAGGCAAGCCCTCAACCAGTTTTGCTACTTTTTCTTCTACTTTCTATACACATTTGAATACTGCACCATTGTGTATGCCTCACTAATCAAAATGGAGAGACAAACAATCTATTGTCCGCCTCATGATCGCTGTGTTCCTGCCTGGTCCTATCCTATTAACTATCTTAGAAATGGCCTAAGTGTTGCCTAGGTGGCCACATTGATCTTGGGGTCGGGTCTAAGCCGATGTAGAAGTTATAGTTTGAATTAGGGCATTGTCCTTCATTAGTGGACAATCCCTCTTTATATGACCCTATTGGCCAAACCTAAAACAAGCTCATATGGCATGCCTGCACTTCCCATGATGACATTTATCATAAGTCTCATATAAGGGAACACCCTTACCAACCTGAGTCTAGGTAGGTCCTAGGCGACCTCTTCTGAGCTAATTTCTTATATGCATTAAAACTTTTCTAGTAGTCTGGTTATATATTTTGCTCGTACCCAAAGGGCATTCCCATATCCAATGATCTTTAGATCCACATCTTAAACATGCCCTTAAAGCCAATCTATATTCTCCTTAATGGTTCCTATTAAATGTACCACATAATGAAACATGCTCTACTGTAGTCTCCATTCTCCATCTCTTCTTAGGGGGATGTGTGGTCCCATGCTCCCTGAATTGGTACTCTTGGTTTAAGTGATGGTGGTTGTGGAGGAGTATGTTATGGTGTGACTCCCACCAACTGTTATAGTAAACTAACTATCTGCTGCATAAGAAGAGTTTAGGCCTGATCGGTCTGTCCATGAGTCAGCTGAGATTAGTTGAGAGTAGCCTCTAGATCCCGAATACTTATTATACTAAATTGGTTATACATCTTGATATCATAAGTGTCTCTACCCTCGGTCATATCATGTTGTTCATATGACATCTCTCGCTATCCTTTAAGTTGATAAAGAGTAGCCTAATATTAGAGTCTGATGTCACATATGTATGCAATGCATGATAAACCCATTGCCCGTTCGGGTCTAGAATCGCATAAATCGGAGCTCTAATACCAAAAATAAAATACCCTCTTATGTAGCAGACTAAACCCTACTATGCAGGGGAATGTTAACCAACTATAACCAATTAAGCCTATTATTTTGTGACCAAAATAAAACTTTTTTCATCTTATTTAACTCAATCATTTTAAACATGCATAACATATTAAATACTTATATAATTTAAATTGAATACTAGTTTAATCCATAATTAACATAGCTGATCATTGGGTCTTGGGCTAAGCCTTGCCCACTTATACAATCCTTATTAAAGCAACGTAATTAAACCATTAACTCTTTAAAACTTTATCACTTAGGTCTAACTACCCATGAAATGAAAATGAAATATTGAAATAAAATGCATGAGTTGAACTACGACTTCTCTAACAGGCTTGATCACCTCTTCTCGGGTCAACTCAACTATCAACTGGCTCCAAACCTGCATATAGGAAACTCATACGCTAAGCTACTGATAGTTTAATGGTACAGATAATCATATAAATTCTTTCATGCGTCCATAACATAACAAACATACATATCACATATTCTAATTCATGTTAGCTTATAAATTCATCATATTTAAATTTCATGTAAATCCCAATTATGTAGCATATCATCATTTTGTAATATCATAAATTAAAAGAGGCTGTGAATCTACCTTGTTTGCAAAAGCATAACTAACATAAACCATCATCATTACAAAAATCATATCCAAACACAAAATTTATATAAGCATTTCCTTTTTACACTATTAACAGGAAAGCATATCTATATGACTAAAGAGAAATAAAGCATACTTGACTTGATAGTCAAACACGTAAACACATGTATATCATTATTTACAGCAATGCAATTGTATACTTATCTAATTAACACAACTTGTTTACACGTTCATAACTATGATTCATGCTTTCATCATGCAGTCATGTGAATCATCCTTAACAATAAGTTTGGAAGCGTACTTGATAAGCAGAAACCATAATCTCATATTATTCATATTTTATTACATAATTATTTATACCTTAAGTTTTGCCCCATTACTCAATACTCAGACTATCAAATATAGGTTGTGAAAAGGAGTGCTTTCAAAGCTTGGGCCATCCTATTGAAGTGTAGAGAGAGCTAGTCCAAGCTCTCAAGTCAAGTGCACTCTCAAAGCTTGGGCCAACTTGACCGAGAAAAGTAATCAATTGCTAACAAGAGGGACAAGGGTGCTCTAAGAGCTTCGACCACCTTGTCTATGGGTCAAAGGCATTCTTAGAGCTTAAGCCACCTTGCCCATAATGCATGGAAGAAAAGTTATGGTACCATAAGACCTTGAATGACATGCCATCTATCCTAAAGCTAGTCTAGTACGAGTAACTGGACATACTAAGGCTTATTCTGTACATTCTATTTTTGTTTCATGTTTTTATATCTATTCAGTAGTGTCCATATCATATGTGTCATGAACATCAATTGCATAGGTATGAGTCATGTCCCTTTCATGATAATTTCATCATAACCATGCTCTTTTAGAGCCAAACATATGTGCATATAAAATTTTTGTATCATGTTCATCTATTATGTCAATAACATAATCACTCACTCACAAACATCACATCATACTATCACCATTATACTATCTATGTAAAGTCCAATATATATATACATACTCATAAAGTGTCATTCATATACCATAACATGTATGTTCATGTCCTACATATTAATCAATGGCATATAACACAAGAGTCATTAAATCCATTTTCTATTAATCGTATAAACCGTGTTACTTGTATCATCATATGCCTGTCTTATCATACGTTTAACACATATCACCATGTACATTTATTTATCTACCATATATTGATACCATGATTTAACATATTCAAACATGAATAATATAACCTATTAATAAGAATAACAGAGCATAACATCTTGTCTACTATCATTTCCATAATAATCAATTGTTACTAATTCATGTTGAGTCATCTATATATCATAACACATGTATTTATGTTCTTCATGTTACATCATAGCACGTAAAACATATATTTCATTATCATCATATCCATTACCCTACATAAGCGTGTTGGATGGGTGTGCCTTGGCACGTTGTGACGTACTATAGCGTGTTGAGGCCTTGCCCCATGCTAGGTGAGGCAAACATTGTATTGTGCAAATTGTGATCACGACTCCTATGTCGTGATTGCAAAACCTACGATAACAACATATATACAAACTCATTCTTTTACATGCCAAACTCCATTTAATTCAATTTAACCGCCCCAAACACCATTGTAGAAATACTATAAAGCATTTTTGTAGTCTAGACACCATCATTTGCATGTCATAATTCGTTTCATGCCTTCACACTATTTAATTTGGAACTTATATTCATTAACAATATATCCAATGTATGTTTTGAATAAAATAAAGGTCCTTTAGCGAGTTCTTTAATGTAAGGATTATCGACATTCGATTACTCACTGTTTGCTTATAATTGATATGCCATAATTAATCCATCATTCGGGAATAAAAAATAGGCAGCATAGTACTATTATGTAAGGACACTCACATATGTGTTGAACCATTCAACAAACTCTGTTTCAAGTTTATTATCAACTTCATTATCATTAATGGAAGGCCAATTTTGTCGCAAAAAATCCATGTAGATCCTTGAAACAAAGTTTTTAATAGCAATGAGTAAAAATTTATTACAATATATTAAGAGAAATAAGTTTGAAATTCACATCTTACTCGATAAATGGTCTAACTTCCATGCAATTAAGTAGAATGTAAGTGTGTGTAGCCTTGTGTTCTTCACTAAATAGTGTTCATGTCTTTGCTCATCCAATGGGTTGACTTGAAAATTTGAAAATTGAAAGGGATTGCTCATCTACTTCTACTTTACCTTCACCATTGTCAAAATTAAGTGACAAGTTTCGACTCATTGTTGGAACATGATCCTCAAAGCAATAGGAGTAAAAGGTTAAAGCTTCTTTAACCAAATACGCATTGCATATTGATCTTTCAACTTGCACCTTATTTCGCACATTTTTTTTCAACTTTCTAAGGTACCTATACATTGAGTAATTTTGTTGATTTATTATATAAATTCCATTCATTAAGTGAAGCAAACTTAAGAGACAAAATACTAGAAGAAGCACTACCTCTCAAACAGATACATCCAACGGTATTGAATAGGTCTAGCAATCCTTGCTTCATAAGATAACTGGATAGGAAGATGTTCCATTAAGTCAAAAAAACTAGGAGGGAAAATATATTCCAGCTTATATAAAATCAACAGAATTTGTTCCTCAAGTCGAGCCATATCTTCATTTCGAATTACAGTAGCTATTAGATTATTGAAATATAGGCTAAGTTCCATCAATGCCTTCCATATATTTAGCGGCAGTAATTCATGAAAGACAATTGGTATTAATCTTTGTATAAAGACATGACAGTCATGACTTTTCATACCAAACAACTTCAATTTTTGGTTGTCTACACATCTACACATGTTGGATGCATATCCATTTGGGAACTTTAGGTTCTTCATGTTAAATAAGTGCTCTAAAGGGAATTACCTTTAACACTATATGTACACTTTTCATTGATATGAATAAAGATATTTTCATTTATTATATAAATTGATTGGATCTTAAATTAATTAATGAAGTCCATGATATAAACATAGCATGAAGGAAATCATGATGGGATTATAATGAGATTCCTATCATGTATAATTTAGTTTATATCTTAATCATCCCTAGCCATATGATCAATGAGATAGGACATCATTGATCTAGACAGGCTAGCATATGTTTTACTCCTTAATTGAATCAAATAGTAGTTCTCATAAACTATAAGCATGAGATGTTTAAAGTTAACATGTGGATGCTTGCTAGAGTAATCAAGTACATTGAAGACCCGCTATGAAATTGTCATATGGGTATTCTAAACATAGGTCAATGATAATTTCATCATAGCAAAGGTGCAAATATCCTTGGACTTGAGGTGCTCAAGGTTATCTTGGGTACTAATCCTATACTTTGACTTCATTCCTTATTGTCTCTAAGAGAGGTTGCTTATAGGGTGGTAATTGGGTATAATTTGATGTATTTGAAGATAGTTGGGTGCCAATAGAGGATTCATTGCTCTTGTTAGAGGGAGACTATATCAATGGCCACTTGTTAGGATCATTACTCGGGAAACTTTGGCTAAAGTAGGATTGTCTTGAAGAAAGTCTTCGGAGACATATCTTTATAAGTAATGAGTTTTAGTTACAAGTACTAACATCACTTGGACTAGATGTGATGTAGTCAGTCTAGTGGGAGCTGACACTTAGACCATGCTCTGAATCGAATGGGATATAGTGAGGGAGAAAGGACAAATTGCACATATATTGTCTATGGAAAGGTTCATAGTCAAACCATTGACTTTCTGGTCAATTGGGGGTTATGATGTGTTGCTAAATAATGCTCTTGACTTGCTCAAGATCAAGTGTTGATATGAGTGGTCAATATAATCGGGAACCTAATGGTCACACGCATTGAAGGTACGTAAAGGAAGTAAAATGGGCCATTGGATTGGATCTAAACGAAGAGAGAGAAGTCTAACATATGTGTCCCGGTCAGAATTTGCTATTGGACCATAATTGCACTTGTTTCCAATCAGGACATGGGCTGTCACGACTGAGAACCACCCAATTTAGGCATTTCCCGATTGGAAAAGGTGTGTCTTGATCAGGACCGATATTGGTGATGAGTTTTGAGCATGTATCATATACATATTACACAGCAGAAAATAAAATTTTTCAAAACCCAAATCAAAGGATTATAATTGTGCCAACTAAAACTAATTTAACCATGGAAAATTCAGAAATTATACCTTTATAATTTCTTGATTTTTCTTCAACTTCTCACATTGTTAGGTTGTATCAAATCACATCAATCCAATCTTAGATTGTCTCTAACAATATCTACGTGAAGATGAGATGATGAAACCACTAGGGAGATAACTTGAACATACCTTAAAGTGATAGCAATGGTGTATATTCCTTTGAGAGGAAAAATTAAACTCTTGAATTTTTCTTGTTATCTCCAAAAATTTTTCTCCTCCCAAAAATTTTTCTTGTCTATTTTCTGTCTTTTAGATTAAAAAAAAAATAAAAAAACTAGATCAAAATTGAAAAGAGAAGAAAATGAAAAGTTATGAATAATGAATTGGCCAATTTATAAGGGAAATGGGAGTTGCTACGTGCTAGTGCATAGCAGCAGCCTGCCTGGGCCTGCTGGGCAGGTCCAGCTAGCTTGCTTGGCAGGCTTGCCAGGCCAGCGGGACCACCAACTCACCCGAGCAATTTTTTCCTGCGATCTTATCGTGAACCGACTCGAATTAATTCTCTTATATTTTGGATCCCATCCAAAGTCATTTTACTCAATATTAACATCTCCAAAGCGTGTGATCCATTAGGTTTCCAGTTATGTTGGCCACTTAAATTATTAAATAATTTAAGCAAATCATGAGCGGTATCTAGCAACGCATTATGATCCCCAATTGACTGGAAAGTTAGTGGTTTGACTACGAACCTTTCTATAGATAATTTCTATGCAATTTATACTTTCACCATTATATACCCCACTCGGTTTAGAGTATGGACAATGTGTTAACTCCTACTAGACTGACTATATCACACCTAGCCCAAGTGATGTTAGATCTTATCCTTGGGACTCATTACTGTATTAGACATGTCACTGAAAACTATCTTTAGTACGTTTCCACTCTAGCCAGAGATTCATAAGTAATGATCCTACCAAGAGGCCGTGGGTATACTTTCTCTCTATTAGGAGCAGTGAATCCTCGGTTGGCTACCCAATTACCTTCGAATAGCTCAAGCTGTATCCAATTACCACCCTATTAGCGACTTCTATAAGGCAATAAGGAATAGAGTCAAAACACAGAATCAATATCCAACATATCCTTGAGTACCTCAAATCTAAAGATACTTGCCCTATTGCTATGATGAGACTATCATTGGCATTTGAATAGATAATCCATATGACCGTCTCATAGCAGGTTATCCAATGTACTTGACTACTCTTAGCAAGCATCCACATGTTAACTTTGAACATCTCATGTTCACAGCTTATGAGATCTACTGCTTGATCCAATCAAGGTGTATAACATATGCTAGTCTATCCGGATCAAAATATCCCATCTTGTTAATCTTATGACTATGGATAATTTAGATATTAATATAATTACACATGATAGGAATCTCATTATCATGATTTCCTTCATGCTATGTTTCATATCATGGACTTTCATTAATCAATTTTAAGATCTATATCAATTCATATGTAAATGAATACTAATATAATGAAAGAATGCCTTTATGAATGTGTACACTAAGTGCCTGAGGCGATTGCCTTTTGGGCACATCTCTAACAGTCAGAATAGGAAACCTAATTTGATTAGGATTCTTTGAGTGAGGGTTCCGAACCCTAATTGCTCAAGGACTATAAATAGTCCATTTTTTGACATTCAGATATAGCTGCTCACAAAGAACAAAAGTGTTTTCGTTCTTCCCTCTCTTCCCCTGCAACTTCTCTTACTAGCATAAGAGATTGTGCAAAACCCATAGCCCAAAGGTTTTATCTCTTCGTATCTTTCGCATGGACTATTGCCAGAGGTGATCCTAGGAAGGATTATTATAGTTTGTGATAACCTGGTAAGATGAAACGAATGACGAAAGCTCTAACAAAAGGTAATCTTCTTCAAACCTTCTATAGTTGGATAATTGATTAAGACTGCATAGGTTATTCCATTGTTTTAGGATTACAAAATTTTAAATTCCGCTGCGCTTGTATATGTGATATGCATGGTGTAATACCAATAGTTCAACCATTCACACAACACAGACTTTGACTGCTTATCAAAAGTGCCACAAGCTTTAGAATATTTACCATCAATATTTAACATTGCAAGTTTTGGTCGACAACAATAATCATTTAGTTATTGTCTAGACTTTGTTGTCTCTTGTCTTCCCAACTATATTCATAATTGTGTTGAATATCTCAAAGAAATTCTTCTCAATGTGCATCATATCCAGATTATGCCGAATAAGATTTGTACTCCAATACGGCAAATCCCAAAAGATATTACGTTTCTTCCAACCGTAGATTTTACTGACAGAACCACTAATCTGTGAAACCCACTCTTCAGTTGCCTTCTTTAGTCTCAAATGGTTAATGATGTGTAATACATCTGTTCCAAACTTAATAGGTGGTGCATCTTTAGTGACTACTTGATTATGAAGAAATTAATTCTTATTCCTTCTAAAAGGATGATTTTATGGTAAAAATTTCTTGTGATTATCAAACCATAATTGCTTACCACTTTTTGACAATGTAAATGCATCCAAGTCAGTCATACAATAAAGACATGCTAAATATCCAGCAGTGGTCCATCCAGACAACATTGAATATGCTGGGAAGTCGCAAATTGTCCACATTAGAGCTGCTCTCAAAGTAAAATTTTGCTTCAATGAAATGTCATAAGCAATATCCCCATCCTCTTATAACATTTTCAACTCTGAAACTAATGGTTGCAGAAATATATCTAACTTATCTTTTGGGTTTCGAGGCTTGGGAATCAATATAGTCAAAAACATTGAAGAATCTTTCATTCATAACCAGGACGAAGATTATATGCAGTAACAATGACTGGCTAGCTTGAATATTGTTCGCCTGATTAATTGAAAGGTTGGAATCCATCAATGCATAGTCCAGTCAGAAATTTCTAATTTCATGTGCAAATTTAGGATGAATATTATTAAAATATTTCCAGGCGATAGAATCATATGGATGACACATGACATCCTCTTCAACCTCATGCTTTATGTGCCATCATATTTCTCCATCTATTGCTTTCGATGCATATAATCCGCATAAATGCGATGTTAAAGGAAAATAATGCATTTTTTTGTGGGGGACACATTGATTATCCATTTCCTTACCTCCATCTTGGTTTTTCTTGTACTATAGATGTTCACATATCTTACATTGTCTTATTTCTACATCTCCCCCCTTGAATATCATGCAATTGTTTTTACAGCAATCAATCTTCTCAACTGGTAGACCAAGTCCACACAACAACCGTTTGGTTGAGTAAAAATTTTCAGCAGCTACATTTTCAGGTGGTAAAGTTTCCTTTAATAACTTTGCTACTATATCAAAAGCCCTTTTCAGATAAATAATGTTCTGCCTTAATATTCAAAAGTCTAGCGACACAAGAAAGTTGTGAATGATTCTCAGACGCATACCACAATTTTGTATTAGCAATATTGAGTATGTCATAAAATTTTTTGGTTTCTGGATTCGGTTCTTCCTCATATAGAGACTAATTAAATGATGGAATGCTACACCGATCATCGTTTCCTGATATACATTTCCATAATTGGATACATTATCTTGGTCAACCAAATGGCTATTGCTCGGCTCGCTTATTATGTTGGTTTTACTGTGTCTTGTCTACACATAGTAATTTGGCACAAAATTATTTCTAAGTATATGATATTTAACTGTCTCAATATTCCTAAATGTTGTGTTTTGACACTTCTTTAGCGGGCATGAACGCTTAACTTTTTTACCATCCATCCAATCCGATTGACTACATGCAAACCCTATAAATCCATCCAAATTCCTAATGAATTCAGAGTTCAAATAGCATTTTTTTAGCCTAGCATACATCCATCTACAAGAGTGACTCATTCTTGACTAATTGGAATATAATTGAAAATAGAAGATTTTTGTGCACAACTACTTATATCCAGAAATGAAGTAGAAAAAAATTATTAAATGCTTTCAACATAACTCATTGTGAAATATTTAATGATTATATTATATTAGTATTAGAAAAAAGGTATTATTACATATAAAAATGATCAAAATAGGAGGATGATTAACGACCTTGCATCTCATCATTCATTCCTTTGACTTTATTAAGCAATAAATCAATCATGCATGACAATTTCATACACATCACACACTCAAATATTTAACAAATTAATTGCAAGAAATTTAAGTCAAAGTACCTTACTTCATGCGTCTAAATTATTTTTTATTTTTTCCAAGTTTCCTTACTCTTCCTCTTTTCTTCCTTCCTCAAAGATGTTGCCTCCTTCTCTTCTTGATGTAGCCATATGATTAATCCTTGCAATTATTCACAATATTTTGTTATTCCTTTAATAGGTAATCATAAGTATATAATATAGGTGATTTAAAAAAATTAACATATTTTTGAACTATATGATGGATTATACTTAGATTTGAAATTTGATTTGCATGTGCATCAATTTGACTATAACTATAAGCATGCCATCTAAGAGAGAGAGATAAAAAAAATTCTGATTTCCACGGCTTAATGCATAATCATTAGTGCTAATCAAAATATTTTCAAAGAAGTGCAAAACCCAGAATATAATAATACATAAACCTTGGCCAACAGACTTTAGATTCTCAAATCCCTATCTGCATGTTTTTTTAATAGTAAAAAAGAAAGCAAACCTATTACTAATTAGCTTTAATTATTAAGGACCCTATCTTACGGATGGATAGCACATACATATATACAAAAGAAAAAAAATTAGAAATAAAAAAAGTGAGGGCATGCAAGTGGGCAGTATCTCTGATCTGATATTCACTTCATTCAGAGCTAAAAAAGCAGTGCAATTATCTGTTAAAAGGAAAATGCTAGTGGAAGCCAATTGCATATGTGCTTGTGTTAAATTTAGACAAATAAAATCTTCTTAGGATTTGGATTGAATATAAGTTAACTTAGTTATTAGTCTAAATAAAATGATAAACTCAATTAGCATTATTAGATGGGTTTGATGTAGTGTGGAATTAAACTGAAAAATTTTGGAAAAGCAATTAAGTGATGGCAATACTTATTTAAAATATTCAATTCAAAACAAATTAAGTAAAAAAAAGTTATCTTAATTAATTATATTTAACATTTTCCATCTGATATTCAATAGCTTACTAAGTGCACCCGAGGGTGCTGACAGAAATTTGGTGGCATTGAGAGTGATAGTAGCAAAGGAAAAAGTGGAGTTATATATAAAGAGGAAGCAAATTAATGGGCAACAGTATAAGGCAAAAATAAAGTGATAAAAAGAAGTAGATGGAGATGGTGGGTATTGTAATAAAGGAATACTGGTGCAGAATGTACATTATATATACGGTTCACTTAATTTAAGTTTGAGCTTTCTTTATATTCATTCAACAAAGAGGTCCCCTATTCTTCTTGCCCTGCAACCTGTATGCTTTTGTTCTTTCTTGGTACAAGAAAAAAAAACTTTAAATTCCTTAGTTATTATTTTATATAAGAAAGAAAACCTATCTGTCTATCCATAAAAAGAAATCAGTTGGCCTTTTACTGTGTATGGTTTAGCAGAGAGTTGTAGAGGCTTATTATCTATCAAATGCCATTTACTTGTCATTGTGTGCTTTATTTCACATGAATATTAACAGTTTGTCAAATTAAAAGCATTTATCGATACGGGATTTTGTTAGAGTTCTATTAATAATTTTCATTCCATGCCAAATTCAAAACAACATCAATCCTCCACAAGATAATCATAATTAGAGATATTTAGCTACCTCAACAAATTAATCATATACATACGTATAGTATATACAGACATCTAAACTCCAAAATGTAGTATGAAAAAAAAAAAAGAAAACAAAGGAAGAACAGTGTACTTGGAGAAAAAGAGTAATATCGGTTTCAATGGGTTGTGGGAACAAACAACAACGAAAAGAGAGGTTAGCCGGCGAGAGGGGACAACAACGGATAGTGGCCTGCAAGCGAAGAGTAGTGGACTTGACTCCAGTGGCGAATGGCAATTTCTTCGTCTTCGACAACCATGGGTCTCAATTTAGGGATTTAAGGTGGATAAATGTATATATACAACAAACTAGAGACGCTAATATCGCGTCGCTAAATTTATCGCTAACTAGACATTTAAAATAAAACTATGCATTTTATTTCCAATTAGAGAAGCGTCGCTATATAGCGACTCCAGATGGCGTCGCTAGTGGTTGATAACGACGCAAAGTGAATCATCACTAATTAGCGACACAGTAGCTACGCCACATTGTCGCTAAATTTCCCGCCCTTGTCTCGTGCCACAATTAGAAACAAAGTATCATTGTCGCTACTTTATGTTGTCACCTCGTATCGCTTTAGTGTTGATGATGTTGTCGCTAATGTCTTCTTTTTTGAGCAAGTTGTCAGGTGTCGCAGAGTCATTGCAGTGCTTAGCTATTTAGTGACGCATTTTTTAGCGTCGTTGATTTGCATCACCGTATTTATTTTTTCTAGTCGTGATATAATCTCTTTAAGTCTCATATTCATACAATACAGCTAAGCCTAATTAATAAGTGTTACAAGTGGTAACGCCTAAGCATGTGTTTGGATAGTTGATGAGACTGTGGCTCCTTTACTTGCGCAATGCCTCTATTGTTATCACAATACAAAATGTATAGGATCAACAATGTTTGGAACCATTCCTAGTTCTGTGGTGAATTTCTTGATCCAAACTGGTTCCTTAGCTGCATCAAAAGCGACGATGTACTCTGCTCTAGTTGTTGAATCTGCAGTCGTCTCCTATTTAGAGCTCTTCCAACTAACTGCTCCACCATTTAGAGTGAAAATATAACCTGACTAGGATTTATAATCATTTTGTTAGTTTGGAAGCTAGCATCGGTATACCCTCTTAACAAAAGCTCACCATCTTCATAGACCAAGAATACATCCTTAGTCCATCTCAAGTACTTAATGATATTCTTGACAGCCTTTTAGTGACTATCACTAATTGATACTTGCTCGTTACACTCAGAGCATATGATACCTTGAGCCTAGTGATAACATAGCGTACATGATGGATCCTATAGTCGAAGCATATAGGATCCTACTCATGCGAGCCTGTTCGTCTTGTGTCTTTAGACATATAGACTTTTGAGAGGGTAACTCCATAACTCATTGGAATATAGCCACTCTTAGATTTCTTCATGTTAGACTTATTTAACATTTTATCTATATATATAGACTGTGAAAGACCTAGCAACCTTTTTGATTGATCTCTATAGATCTTTATCCCCAAAATATAGGTAGCTTCTCTAAGGTCTTTCATGGAGAATTTTTTCGATAGCCAACTTTTACCGATTGAAGAACAAGGATGTCATTTCCTATGAGCAATATGTCATCCACACATAGTACTAAGAAAACAATTGCATTCCCACTTACCTTCTTATAAACACAAGATTCATCCATATTCTGTGAGAAATCAAACTCTTTGATTGTCTTATCAAAGCGAATGTTCCAACTCCTGGATGCTTGTTTCAATCGATAAATGGATTTTTGAAGCTTGAATACCTTTTCGCCATCCTTACATGTGAAGCCATCAGATTGTATCATATACATCTCTTCGATTAGTTTCCCATTAAGGAAAGTTGTCTTCACATCCATTTGTTATATCTCATAGTCATAATAAGCGGCAATAGTTAGGAGTATGCTAATGGATTTAAGCATTGCTAGTCGAGGAGAGGTTTCATCATAGTTAATACTTTGTCTTTGATGATATCCTTTTACTATAAGCCTAGCTTTATAGGTAACTACATTACCCTCTATGCTGGTTTTCTTCTTGAAGACACATTTAGGTGGGTTAACCAAAGTTCATATTTGGTTTTTATACTTGGAATTCATCTCTGATAAATGGTTTTAGCCATTTATCAGAGTCTAAACTATTCAAAATTTCTTCATAGGTTGCAGGTTTATCATTTTCTATAAGTAATACATCATTCTCATCACTCATGAGAAATCCATATCTCTTAATAACGAATCGAATTCTATTAGACTTATGAAGTTCTTGTGTTTCAAAAGATGTCACTGTCACTTCATCTTCTTGAGTCACAAATTTGGGTCCAGTTAGATGATTAGCATCAATTTGAGCATCTTAAACTTCTTCAAGTTTAATCTTGCTTCCACTATCCTCTTAGAAGGAATTCTTTCTTTAAGAAGATAGCATACTTTGAAATAAACACTTTTATTCTAATAGGTGGTAGAATTGATATTCATGTGTTTCTTTTGGATATCCCATAAACTGACATTTGTCAAATTTAGCCTCTAGCTTATATGGCATTGTCTGCTTTACATAAGTTGGACAACTCTAAGCTTTCACGTAAGAAAATAGGGGATTCTTATTAGTCCATATCTCATATAGGATCAACCAACTTTGAAAGGACTCTATTTAAAATATAAACAGTAGTCTCTAGTGCATGTCTCCAAAATGACTTGGGCAGGTCAGCAAACTTCATCATAGACCTCACCTTGTCTAACAAAGTTCGGTTTCTTCTATCTGCTACACCCTTGTGTTGTGGTTTATATGGTAGAGTCCATTAGGATAATATTACATTATCTCTAAGATAACTTTGAAACTCTTGGTTTAAGTATTTCCCACATCGATCGAATCTAATTGTAATACGTACCATATAATTAGAATTTGCTCTAATTATATGAAAAGTTATTGCATGCATGAATTTCAAAACATAATAAATTTAAAACCTGTTAATGCACCATGGCCATGTTGTCTTGATAAAAATGAAATATTCATACATGCTTGAATTAAAACATCTATAATTTTATCAAAATAAAATATAATGGCTATCATTAGCCAAGCTTTACAAACTTTTCAAAAAATATGTGAAGAGTTACAAATTTACATGTCCTTAATTGCTAAGGCATATACAAATGTAGCTACGCCTATCCCAAGGTTACAAAAATCAAAGGAAAAGAAATGAATATATCACCAATGACTAAGTTTGTCATTTTTCTCTTCAGCAGCTTGTCCTCTTTGTCAACTCTTCAGCCATCTACAATCTGTGTGTGAGATAAAAAACCCATACACTAAGCAAACCTTACTTAGTAATACATATAAACATACAATCTACATGTGTATATAAATATGTAACCCACCAAACTTATTGTATACCTTGTCTTTAATACTATAAAACATTCCACGATTATAAGTCATCATAACAAAATAAATCACAAACATTTCATAACATATAGTATAACTATATTCACAAGTTTCAAACACTTTTCCAAGCTCCGGCGAGCTTTCTTGGTTGAGAGCGCCAAATACCGGCCTCAAGCCACCTCAACTAATAAGACTAGGACCACCAAACATCGGCCTCAAGCCACCTTAGTCTTTCACAACATGGTCAATGGTGCCCAAATACAGGGCCTCAAGCCACATTGACCTCCTAACATGGTACCATGCTTAACTTTGTCTTTTCTCGGGCCTAAAAGCCCCATACAAACACATCACAACAAATTGTCAATTCACATCATCATAATTGAGCATTAAATACTAATGTTCATATACACAACCATCCTTAACAACCATTACTTATTCATTTGATCCCATTTATATGCCATTACTATATTTTATTTTATTTATTACAATCACATTAAATACTACCATTTATGTTCTTTAATTAACATTCTGAACACATTTTCTAGCATTTTCATAAGCCTATATGATATTCATATAATATGCCCATGAAGATTATAAGGAAGATATCTATAAACCTTTACAAAAAGTACTCCTTAACCCCCACGTGGCAGATCAAGCTTGGTCTCTTCCCTGAGGTTGTTGTCTTCCTTCCACACCTAAGTCTAAAACATCGAATGTACCATTTAGCATGAAGACTTACATCAATGAGACTTTTAACCCAAAACTTGTCTCATAAACACTCTTCCAACCCAAAGGTGTGCTAAAAAAAACTAGGTTATAAATTCAAGATCTTTCCCCACCTACACCTATTTCGGTTATAAACCCCCAACTTTGGTAGATATTCAGTTTTTTTTTACCAAGAAAGAGAAATCAAAGAAATTCATAGATTAAAGAAGTTAAGGTAGTGTAAAACTTACCAAAATCCCTTTAGATTGCCCTCCAATACCAGATTTGGTGTTGGGTCTCTTTGTTCTTCTTTTCTCCCTTGCACGTGCTCATTTCTCTCTCTTCAAACCACACCTAAGAGTTGTTTTCCTCACTTTGATAATGATAAACCCAAGTGTTTTGAGTGAATTTGTGAGTGGGTTAGTGTTTAGAGAGAAGAAGATGACGAATCTAGGGTTTTTCTTAAGTGGAAATGGATGGAAATGAAATTATGACTAAATGAGAGAGAAACTTGGGTATTTTTATAACTAACACCGAGCACGGGTTGTACTCAATGTTTAAAAAGTCCATCCTGACATGCCACTGGTTGTGCACAACACCTACTCACCTTCAACTGCATGGGTCATGCACAACACAAACTCCTTCTTCTCTTTCTTTTTCTCTTGTTTTTCAAGCTAATTACCTTTTAATGCCCCAAAAGATCTTATTAACTTCTAGACTCTCTTTATGGGCATGACACTAAGTGTCTTGATACTTTTACCAAGTTGTTTCTCTACTTCATTTCTAAATTCTTTGAACTTTTCAAAAGCTTCAGATTTGTATCTCATAAGATACACACACTAATATCACGAATAATCATCAATAAAGGTAATGAAGTATACAAAACCACCTCATATGTGTATAGACATTAGGCCATATACATCTAAATGTATATGGTCCAATAGTTCATTAGCACATTCACCATTTCCACTAAAAGGTTGTTTTGTCATCTTGCCTAATAAACAAGATTTACATGTGTCATATGATTCATAATCAAATGACCTTAAGTCACCATTCTTATGTAACTTAGTCACGTGCCTCTCATTTATATTGCCTAGGCAACAATACCATAAATATAATGGTTTAGAGTTATCCAATTTTTGTCTTTTGTTATTATTAATATTAAATATAGAATTAGATGTTTCAATTATGTAAATCCCATTATATAGGGTACCAATTCCATAAAAAATACATTTAACATAATAGAACAATTATTGCTTTTAATAGTTAAATGAAACCCACTCTTATTTAAACAAGAAATAGATATAATATTATTAGTTAAAACTGGAACATCAAAACAACTTTCTAATTCTAATACAAGTAGACTATGGAGCATAAAAACATAAGTTCCTACAGCTAAAGCAGTAACTCTTGCTCCATTTCTAATACGCAGGTTTGACTCCCCTTTTAAGCTATCTATTATTTGTTAGACCTTGCATATCAATGCATATCTGTAAGCCACAATTGGTATCCAATAACCAAATGTTATTGTTAGAAACAGTGTTAAAGTCAATAACATAAATACCTAAAGTGGAAGGTGCATCAAATGCTTTCTTCTTCAAGGACTTTAAGTAAGCCTTACAGTTCCTCTTCTAATTGGCCATCCTTGCCACAATGGAAGCAAGTCCCCTTTAGGGCAGTCTCCTTGGCCTATTTCTTCTTAATGCCACCCTTGGCCTTTATGGACTTCCTCTTATTTTAGTTTTTCTTCTTCTTAGAAGCACTAGAAGAATCCACTAGCATTACAACCTTTTGCTCTTTCTTGATAGAAGGCTCAACTATCTTGAAAAGATTGATCAACTTAAGGATAGAAGATGAAATCTTGTTCATATGATAGTTTAGCACGAAATGTGTATAACTATTAGGCAAACTTTGGAGAATTAAGTCTACAATTAACTTATGATTCATCACAAATCCCAAAGTTCACAACCTCTCGATGTAGCCATTCATCTTTAATGCATGTTGCACTGGAGATGAACCCTTAACCATCTTAGAGTATAAGAGCAATTTTGATATCTTTTATAGCTTGGTTTAAGCATTCTCATCAAACAGCTCTCTAAGGTGGTCGACTATGGCATTTACATCCATAGCCTTATGTTACTTTTGAAGCTCGGGTCACATAGAAGCTAGCATGATACAACTAGCAAACTCACTATCATCCAAGTGCTTCTTATAAGCCAATTGTTCGTCAATACTTACATAAATAATAGGAGGGGAGGGAAGCACCTCATTCAAGACATAGGCTATTCTTTTGGCCTTGAGAACAATTTTCAAGTTCCTAAGGCAATCTAGGAAATTAGGGCTAGTCAATTTATTTGATTCGAGAATTGAGCGAAGATTCACATTTGATGACATTATTCTAATAACCTAGATGTAAATTTGAGATATGTACATGAATCCATGATATTAGCTCTTTCAAAATAATGCATTGTGGCTCCTATTATTTTATTACAAATTCATGGCTTTTATTATGAACTTGAGAACCCGTTAGAAGTCCTCCTAGTGGGTTAGTATCCAATCTTGCTAAGAACGACCTTAGGGTTGCCTAATAAGCCATGTTAGGTCAATTAGTAGGCATCTCATGCAAATTGCATCGTTCATGCAACTACTAAATTCACTAGACTATCAACTCTTGATTTGTATAGATCTTATGTATACTTACCTAACATTGTCTCTAATCTACATCAACCTTGAGGTTGCCAACAAGCCAATGTAATTAGTTAAGGCCATCTCATTAATCATGAAATCTTATTTCTATGATTCGAACATATTCTTATAGAGTAGGCTTAGGGTTGCCCAACAACCCAAATTCGAAAAGAACTCTCGTTCTTACCATATTAATAGAAGACTATTAGCCTTTTTAATGAGGGATTTGCTTATTTAAGTCTCATCATATTAAAAGCATGCATTATTTATCATACATCGCATATAGATATATAAGATAGCTACTATAGCTATATGGTCATGATTATGGACATTTCTAACACCAATCCCTTAAGCTATAAAAGGATTGGCTAGGTTAAGTATAGGTAGATGTATGAGATTACAAAATAAATGAAAGCTATTTCCTATTCTATGTCTTCTTGTATTGGCCGCCACCTCCATTAGATTCTTACTCCTTAGACTTCAATTCTAATTAATCCTATATAATCAATTACATAATTCTTAATAGAAAACTTCAAGTTACATTTAAGGGGAGTAAGACAAGAAGAGAAATACAATAGAAGAATAGAGAAGGCAGGGACACGTAGACCCTATTTACCAAATACAAAAACTAATCTTATACATGAACAATCATATTGGTATAGTCCATAATCATTCCATCATGTCAAGACATACACCTTTTACATGAATTCTCTAATTCAAAATGAAAGTAAATATGAAAATAACATTTTGGATTCCCATTGGTATGCACGGTTTCAACACTTGAACTCTAGAGATGGACTATTCGGCCTTGATGTGAAAATCTTTGTATATTCAATATTTAATTCTATTAAACAATCATACAAATATTTAGAAACACTTTCAAAAGGAAAATTATACCAAGTAGGCATAAAGTTTATGAAAATTCAAGCAAACACAAAACAGTCTCATGAACTATGTTAGCCATCCAACCCTAATAAGGGCTTTGTGTGCCAATTGATAAAAAACGATATTTGCTTCAACTAAGGACCCATCCAGAAGTTCAAACACATTCTAAATATGTCTTAAACATGTTTGAATAATCAAATTAACAAAAAAAAAAAAAGGATCAACCCCTTGATGCAACCAATTCGGCTAGTTCTTTAACAAATTGACATAATTTTGATTTTCACATTTAAATAAGATTTAAATCATTTAAAATTCATCATAAATATTTAATATCATCATATTAATACATTTGATAAAGAAATTTAAATTTTGAAGGCCAAACCTATATTCAAACCGATTATGCATAGAGAGGGAGTCCAAATTGTTCTTTTCAACCATGTTATTGCATAAGCAAAATTAAAATTAATTATGACTTTCATAGGTTGGCTCTGATACCACTGTTGGATTTCTTGGTATGTATCACATACATAAGCATAACAGAGTTTAAAATTTTTGAAAATCCAAACTAAAGATTGCCCTATAGAATTCATAATCAGTCATGTAAATCATACATAGTTTTAGAATTTACCTTTTGTTTACTTGTCTTTGATTCTATAATCCTGCCTTCAAGTCGGATTATAGCAAACCATAATTTTCCTTACTTGAAAAGTCTCTAATGGTATCCATGCAAAGAGAATATAGGAAACCAACAATGGCAACAGTTGATCAGACTTCCAAGGTGCTAGTATGGAAGAAAGATCAAGAAAGAAGAAGAAAAATTAATTCTCTAGTTTATTTTTTGCAAGTGTAGCTATTAAAAGTTTTGGGTCTAAAGTGTCTATTTATATAGTTCCAATTATCCTAGGGCATAAGGAAACTAAAATCAAGTAGGAAAAGACATAAAAAAGGGTGTGCAGGCCAAAGCCCACATGGGGCTACCAATGCCATGTAGCACCGGCCCATGGGGCAGGCCTGGGCGGTGGCTCATACTTGCAATGACCTCTATTGCATTCATAGAACTTTTCGGCATTTGTGACACTTTCTAATGCAAAATTTCTCTCTTAGATGAAATCCAATACCGTCTTACTCTTTCATCGCACTCTTTTATGTGTATGACCTAATAGGTTCCCGGCTATGTTGGCCACCTAAATTATCATATAACTTGAGCAAGTCATGATAGGTGTCTAGCCACACATCATGACCCTCGATTTGCTTGAAAATTCAGTAGTCTTCGAACACTTCCATCGATAAGAGCATGTGCTAACTCCTATTAGACTGATTGTTAGAGATGTGCCCAAAAGGCAATCATCTTAGGCACTTAATGTACACATTTATAATGAAATTCTTACATTATATTGGTATTCATTTGCATATGAATTGATGTAGATCTTAAACTAATTAATAAAATTCCATGTTATGAAACACAATAAGAAGAAAATCATGATGAGATTATGATTGTGAGATTCCTATCATGTGCTATTGTGTTTGCATCTAAAAGATCCCTAGTCATAGAAATAACAAGATGAGACATTATTAATCTGAATAGACTAGCCAATGTTATACTCTTTGATTAGATCAAACAGTTGATCTCATAAACTATAGACATAAGAAGTTTAGAGTTAACATGTGGATGCTTGCTAAGAGTAGTCAAGTGCATTAGATGACCTATTATGGGACAATCATATGGACTATCTACTCAAATGTCAATGATAGTCTCATCATAGTAATGATGCAAGTATCCTTAGACTTGAGACCCGACAAGAAGCTGAGGAAAAAAGTCCAAGAAAATTAAAGGTAACGATATGTTTAGTTAATTAATTTTAATTGTATAAGTAGAATCATTTGATTCGGATTTAAAAAAAAAATTTTTCCATTGCATTTTTCTGTATGAGATATATGTTCAAGTCCCAACATTGGTATCAAAGACTCTTTATGCTCATTAAAATTAATTTTAATTGAAGATGCAATAAGATTGCTTGATTTTGGCATTTCAGGTTCCATAGGATTGAAAAATTAATTTTAATTGTTAAATTTGTTTTAATTTATTTTTCTCTCTATAATATGATTATGGGATGATTAAGGATGATTATTATGATTGAAAATTAGTTTGAATGGGATTCAAATAACTAAATTTGGATATATGTAAAAATTGCTAAAAACTAGATTTTGATGATCTAGTAATGTTGTTTGGATTATTTGATGGAGCAGTTCATTTTATTTTTGTAATATGATTATAAAAATATTATTTGGACATATTAAGAATGTATTTAAGCCTCTAGAAAGGTCTAGTAATTAATTAAAATCTTTTTAATTAATTTCATAAATAAGTGACAAAACATGACTGTTTTGGTATGCCCGGTGGGGCTTTTTTTTTTCCAGCACCTTTGAAACATGTTTATGTGATTATTATGATATTATATATATAGCAAAATTATTTTATTCAATTTTGAATTTCCAAATTGATGTTAGTTATTATATGTGTCGGTTAGAGCGTTTGAATGGGATTCAAATAACTAAATTTGGATTTATGTAAAAATTGCTAAAAACTGGATTTTGATGATCTAGTGATGTTGTTTGGATTATTTGATGGAGCTGTTCATTTTATTTTTATAATATGATTATAAAAATATTATTTGGACATATTAAAAATGTATTTAAGCCTCTAGAAAGGTCTAGTAATTAATTAAAAATCTTTTTAATTAATTTCATAAATAAGTGACAAAACATGACTATTTTGGTTTGCCCGGTGGGGCTTTTTTTTTCCAGCACCTTTGAAACATGTTTATGTGATTATTATGATGTTATATGTATACCAAAATTATTTTGCTCAATTTTGAATTTCTAAATTGATGTTAGTTATTATATGTGTTGGTTAGAGCGTCTTTTGTATCAGTTTGCTGGTCTTCATATTTTGGCTTTTGCCAAAAATTATGTTGAAAATTTTTCAGAATTGATTTTGAATTAATTTAAGTTGAGTAATCTCAATTCAAGTATGACTAGATAGTGGTGTGTATGTTGAAAATTGAATTGTTTAATTTTAACATCATTATAACTTATTTTAAAGGTGAATTAATGTTGAATTAATTTCTGAAAATATGAGATTTAATTTAATTTGATTATATATTAAAATTCATAGTGAAATTGTATATAAAATAGAATTGGCCCAATCAATATAAGTGAGTAATTTTAGTTTAAGTGTTGAAACCGGTTTTTTCAAATTGGAATCCAAAATAGCATTATCTTAATTATATTTATTTTATGCATTAGAGAATGTATGCTAGGGGTATTGGAGTTTGCACATGCATCTCATACACGTTACATAGCGAAAATTAAAATTTTTACAAACTCCAAAAGAATATCAACCTATGTAATTATGATCAATTAAAACTATCTAATAGTAGAAGATTATTACATTTCAAAACGAGTATTTTTCCTTCGATTCTCTTCTTATCAGGTTGTAGCAAATCACAGTAATCTTCTAGAATCACCTCTGATGGTATCCACGTGAAAGGAGAAGAGAAAAATCTTAGAGGGAATGGTTTGGATTAATCTAATGTGCTAGCAAAAGGTTAATCCTTTTAGATAAAAAGAAGACATGAATTGATACTCAATTCTCTGTATAGCAGCTCTCTAAAATAGTATGTAAAAGTACTATTTATAGCTCACACGGAATTAGGGTTTGAAACCTTTGATTATAGAATCCTAATTAGATTAAAATTCATAATCTGTCCCACGTCCCGATCGGGAAAAGGAGTGTCCTGATCGGGATAGTGCCCATGTCGAGTAGATCCCGGTTAGGAAATTACTTTCCTAATCGAGGCTTGGTTCTATTTCATTCCAATAGCTATTTCCGATCAGGACACTCCTTTTCTCGATCGGGACCTTCGTCTCGCCCTTGAACTACATTCCCAGTCGAGAATATGTCCGGACTTCGATTTTCTCTCATTGTTTTGGATCCAATCCAAAAGTCTATTTTATTTCTCCTTCAAACCTTCAATGCGTGTAACCTATTATATTGCCTATTATGTTAGCCACTCAGATTAACACTTAATCTGTAACACCCTCCTATATAGCAAACTAACCACCACTATACAAGAGTGTGCTACTCAAACTATGTCATGATAAACCCTTAAAACTATGTTTGAATTAAAACTTTTCACATATTAACTGTTTTGAACTATCTCATCATGCAACATAATAAACTCATATGTCATCATGCTCAAATCTGAGAGACTGAAATCATAACATAATTAAAAATTTGTCCTAGGCTCAAACATGCCTAAATTAAACTTTATTATGCAATCCAAAACTTTAAGGAAATTAAAGCCATAAAAATCCTTTATTACATATCCAAAACTACCCAATCATAGGTAACAAATAAAGAATGTAAAATAATAAATGCATGAAGACCAACCTAAAGGTCATAAGATATATGCTCTGATAATACTCTCGGCTCTTCAAGTATCAACCTTTTCTATAGCTCCAAACCTATGTGTAGGAAACCCACACGCTAAGCTACTGCAAGCCTAGTGGTACATATACACCGTATAAATATGGATTATCTACTCAAATATCAATGAAAGCTTCATTATCGCAATGTTGCAAATATCCTTAGACTTGAGATACTCAAAGATATCTTAGATACTGATTCTGTGCTTTGACTCCATTCCTTATTGCCTCACAGAGGTTGCTCATAGGGTGGTAATTGAATATAGCTTGAAGTATTCAAAGGTAATTGGATAGCTAATAGAGATTCATCACTCCTGATAAAAGGAGTGTATACTTATGGCTTCTTGTCGAGATCATATAAAGATGGTCTTTAATGACATGTCTAATAGCGTAATGAGTCTTAATGACAAAATCTAATATCACTTGGACTAGATGTGACATAGTAAGTCTAGCGGGAACTCACACTGAGTCCATAATCTAAACCAAGTGGGGTATAAAATGGTGAAATGAAAAATTATACAAATATTGTTTATAGAAAGGTTCATAGTCAAACCACAGACTTTTCGGTCAATTGGGAGTCATGATGTGTTGCTAGATACAACTCATGACTTGTTTGGGATCAAGTGTTGATCCAAGTAGCCAATATAATTGGGAATCTAATAGGTCACACACTTTACAGGTATAAAGAAGGATTAACATGGTCTTGGATATGATCCAAAAATATGAGAGAGTGAGTCAGGGTCGGACCGTGTAGGGATCGCGGAAAAATTTTGGGAAAAAAATAGTTCAGTGGGTCACAGGCCGTGCAGTTTTACATCATATAATTGACCTAGCCACAACAAAAGAATTAAGGGTTAATTCTCTTTATTTTTCTCTCATGAACAATTATTTTGCTAGCACAAAATAATTGTTCATGTCATTTTCTTTGAGGATTTCATCTTCTCATCTTTGTGTGAATCATGGCAATCCTAGTTTGGATTATTGTGGTTTGTGACAACCCGACAATAAGAGGAGGAACAAATCCAAGAAAATTAAAGGTACCAATCTTCAAACTATATTTAGTTAGTTAATTTTAATGGCATAAGTAGAATCCTTTGATTTAAGTTTTAAAAAAAAAATTTCCGCTACATTTTTCTGTATGAGATACATGTTCAAATCCCAACATTGACTATGTCACACCTAGTTCTAATGATATTAATTCTTGTTTAGGAGACTCATTACTCTATAGATTTGTACTTGAAGACTTTCTTCAAGCCATTTTCACTTCGACCAGAGATTCTCTAGCAATGATCTCCAAAAAAGGCTATAGGTATGCACTCCTATCAAGAATGATGAATCTTTTGTTGGCTTCTCAATTACCTCTGAATACTTCAATTTGTACTCAATCATCTTGCTATGAGCTACCTCAGTGAGGCAATAAAGAACAATGTCAAAGTAACGAAATCAGTATCCAAGATAACTTTGAGTACCTCAAGTCTAAGGATATGTGCACCCTTGCCAATATGAGATTATTACCGACATTAAATAAATGATCCATGTGATTATCTCATAGTAGGTCATTTAATGAACTTGACTACACTGGCAAGTATCCATATATTAACTCTAAACATCTCATGTTTATGGCTTATGAGATCAACCTATTGACCTAGTCAAGAAGTATAATATGCACTAGTCTATATCATGATCACATCATGAATTTCATCATGCTCTATATTATACCATGAACTTTATTAATTAAATTAACATTGTTATCAATTCAAATGCATTAACATTAAAGTAATGAAGAATGCCTTTATCAAATGAATAAATTTATACATCAAGTGCTAAAGGTGATTACCTTTAGAGCACCTTTCTAATAGTCGACAATGCCATAAGTATGATGGTTTAAGATGATCTTGTTTTTGTTTTTTATTATTGATATTAAGAATAGAATTAGATATGTTAAGAAAATAAATTCCATTACAAAATGTGTCAGTTCCGTAAAGAATACCATTTAACATAATAGAATAACCATTGCTATTAATTGTTAAAAGAAATCCACCCTTATTTAAACAAGAAAGAAAAATAATATTCTTAGTTAAAACTAGAACAAAAAAAAACAAATTTCTAATTCTATTATAGGCCCACTATAGAGCGTCAGGACTTAAGTCTCTACAACTAAAGCAATCTCTTGCTCCATTTCTAATACGCAGGTTTGACTCTACCTTTTTGAGCTATCTACTATTACTTAGGCCCTACATATCAATATACATGTGTAAGCCACATCCAATATCTAATACTCAAATGTTATTATTTGAAACAGTGTTAATCTCAATTACATAAATACCTGAAGTATAAGGTGTATCGAATACTTTCTTTTTCGAGGATTCTAAATAAGTCTTACAATTCCTCTTCCAATGGCCATCCTTGCCACAATAGAAGCAAGTCCCCTTTAGGGCGATCTCCTTAGCATTCTTCTTCTTCTTGATGCCACCCTTGGCCTTTGTAGTATTTTTCTTTTTTTGGTTTTTCTTCTTCTTAGAAGAACCAGAAGAGTCCACCTGCATCACAACCTTATACTCTTTCTTGACAAAAGGATCATATGTTTTAAGAAGATTGATCAACTCAGAGATGGAAGATGAACTCTTCATCTGATAGTTTAGCACAAAATGTGCATAACTATCAGGCAAACTTTAGAGAATTAAGTTTATAATTAATTCATGATCCATCATGAATCCCAAAGTGCCTAACCTCTCAATCTAGTCATTCATCTTCAATGTATATTGCACTAGAGATGACCTTTTAACCATCTTAAAGAGGAATATCATCTTCAAAATCTCAAACCTTTTAGTTTAAGCTTGCTCATCAAACAACTCTCTAAGGTGGTAGACTATCGTATTAGCATCCATAGGCTCATGTTGCTTTTGAAGTGCAAGCAATATAGTACCAAGCATAATATAGCTCGCTAACTCACTATCATCTAAGTGCTTCTTATAGGCCAACTGTTCATCAACAGTTGCATCAGTAGCTAAAGGAGAGGAAGTATCTCATCTAAGACATACGCTATTCGTTCGGCCTTGAGAATAATTCTAAAGTTCTTATGCTAGTATAGGAAGTTAGGCTTAGTCAACTTGTTTAACTCGAGAATATATCAAATATTCACATTTGATGACAAGATTCTAGCTTTCTAAAGAAGATCATATTAGAGAAATGTACATGAAATGCATGATTATTAGATCTTTAATAAATGCATTATGTCTCCCACTATTTTATTTTGAATAGCTCTCACTATGAATCCTAGAAAATCCGTTAGAAGTTCTCATAGTGGGTCGATATCTCATCTTACTAAGAATGACCTTGAGGCAACTGAACAAGCCATCTTAGGTTGATTGGTAGGTATCTCATACCAATTGCATATTTATGCAACTGTCAACTCTAGTGCTATCAACTAATTGATGTGTGCACACTCATTAGGCTATCAACTCTTGATATGTGTATATCACATGCACACTTACCCAAATTCGCCTCTAATTCACATTGACCTTGAGACAACTTAAAAAATCAATGAAATTAGTTAAGTCTAACCCATTAATCATGAAATCAAATTTCAATGGTTTAAACATATTCTTATAGAGGCTTGAGGCAACTCAATAATCCAAACTCTAGAAGAACTCTCATTCTTGCCATATTAATGGAAGGCGTTAGTCTTAATTTTTATTATTTAACAAGGAATTTTTGTTCATTTAGTCTCATCATATTAAAGCATGCATCATATATCCATAGATCAAAAATAGATATATAAGATAGCCACTTTAACTATATGGCATGATTATGGACAATTTATAACATCAATCCTTTGAGCTATGAAAGGATTGACTAGGTCAAATCTAGGTAGATGCATGAGATTACAACATAGTGTGGAAAATTGTTTCCTATTCTATGTCTTCTTGTAATGGCCGCCACATATATTGCTTCTTACTCCTTTGCACTTCAATTCTATTATAATCTTATATAACCTAATTATATAATTCAAAATAGAAAACCTCAAGTTACATTTGAGGGGAGAGATAAGAAGAGAAATACAAAAGTAGAAAAGAGAAAGTAGGGACACAGAGCCCTATTTACTAATTACAAAATTAATCTTATGCATGAACAATCACAATGGTCTAGTCCATTATCAAACCATCATGTCAAGTCATACACCTCTAATATACATTCTCTAATGCCAAATAAAGTTAATAAGGAAAATCACATTTTGGATTCCTTTAGTATGCATGGTTTCAATATTTGAACCAAAATTGTAGACTATTCGGCCTTTATAATGAAATTCATCATATATTCATTATTTAATCACATTAAATAATCATATGAACATTTGGAAATACTTTCTAAAAATAAATTAGAATAATTAGGTATTTATTTAATCATATTAAATTTACACCTAAAACTGTTTACTTAATCAATTAGATCAACACCAATTTTATACATATAATTTCCTAATTAACATTAATTAATTAATAAAATTAATAATTCAATTTTTAATATGTCCAATAGCTAATTAATAATTAAATCACCCAAAATAATTATTATCTTGATGCCCAAAGGATTCCGTAATCCTAATTCTAATTGCATACATGTTACCTAGTCAAAATAGGATTACAATGGTTCATTCTAAATTAATTCAAAATTAATTAAGAAAACTCCCAAAAATTTTCAGATCTTAATATCATCATATTAAAAACCTTTAGATCAGTTTAAAATAATTAAATTAATTTAATGGATGTTTCAAATTATTATTAATTAAATTATTAAATCATGGTTCACAAATTTGTCAATTTTGAATCATCTATAAACAAGAAATTAATTGGAAACTTATAAAGGAACCAAATCATTTTTTTTTCATGTAGACACCAAAATAACATCATGATTAACTCATAAACATAAATTGGAGGTGTTGGACACGAAATTACATCAAGAAAAATCGAGTAAAACCAAAACAGCCAACCCTAATTAGGGTTTTGTTTGTCAATTGATCAAAAACAATTTTTTGCATGAATGAAGGACCCATCTAGAAATTAAAAGCACATTTTAAATATATTCTAAACTAGTCTAAATAATCAAATTAGTAAACAAAAAGGATCAGCCCCTTGAATCAACCAATTCGACTACACAAGATTAATGAAAACCTAGTTTTTCGACAATTTAGTGTAAAATTGAATTTCATGTTTAAATTAGACTTAAATCATTCGGAATTTATCATCGACATTTAATATCATCATATTAACATGTTCATTAATGAAAAACAGAAATTTTAAGGCCATTGAAAAATCCAAACGATTTTTGGAAAGAAGGGAGTCCAAATTGTTCCTTTCAACCTTGTAATTGCATAATCAAATTAAAATCAATTATGACTCTTATAAGATGGCTCTAAAACCATTGCTAGGTTTCTAGCATATATCACGTACAAGGCACTGCATAATTTAAAATTTTTAACAAACCCAAGCCAAGGAATGCCCTATGGAATCATAATCAATCATGTTGCATATAAGGTTTAGATTATTAGCTCTTAATTTGATTTCTTCAACATCTTATCGGGTTGTATCAAACCAAAATAATCCTATCTCAGAGTGTCTCTAGTGGTATCCATGCAAAGAGTGATGAAGGAAATTGATGATAACAATGGAAGATCAATCATCCAAGGTGCTAGTATGGTTGAGAGATCAAGAAAGAAGAAGAGAATAAGTCTAAATTATTTTCTCACAAAATGGCTGCTGGAATTTTGAGCCTTAGAATGCTTTATATGTTTGGCCTTAGGGTTTTCTACACTCACGATGATTTTCATTCCCACCAAACGTTTCTGCACTAGCAGTATCGTCTAGCCCAAAATTTCTCTCTCATCAACTTAGGTCAAATACGAAGCCCATTTTACTCTTTCATCACACATTTCTATATGGGTGACCCAATAGGTTCCTTACTATGCTGGCCACTCAAAATATCATATAATTTGAGCAAGTCACAAGAGGCTTCTAGCCATACATTATGACTTCCAATTGACCGGAAAGGTCAATAGTCTGACTTCGAAGCTTTCCGTCGATAAACATTGTGTAAATTATCTTTTCACCTTGCTATACACCATTCGATTCAAAGTATAGATCGTGTGTCAACTCCCATTATACTGACTACGTTACATCTACTCTGAATGATGTTAGTTTCTTATCCATGAGACTTATTACTCTATAGATGTGTTCTTGAAGACTTTCTTCAAGATATTTCCACTTCAGCCAGAGATTTCTAAGCAATGATCTCCACAATAGGTTATGGGTATACATTTCTTCCATTAGAAGTGGGGAATTCTTTGTTGGCTACTCAACTATCTTTTAATACATCAAGCTATACCTAATTTTACCCTATGAATGACCTCTATGAGGCAATGAGAATTGAGTCCAAGTATAGTATCGGTATCCAAGATAACCATAAACACCTCAAGTCTTAGGATACAAACCCATGATAAAACTATCATTGACATTGAATATACGGTCCATGCGATTGTCTCATAGTAGGTCATTCAATGTATTTGACTACTCTAGTAAGCATTCATATGTTAACGTTAAACATCTCATGTCTATGGCTTATGAGATCTACCACTTGATCTAATCAAGAAGTATAACATATGCTAGTTTATCCGAATTAACAATGTCCCATTTTGTTAATTCAATGACTAGGGATAATTTAGATATACATATAATTACACAGAGAGGAATCTCACTATCATGATCACATCATAATTTCCTTGATAATATGTATTATATCATGGACTTCATTAATTATTTTAAGATTAATATTAATTCATATAAATGAATACTAAAGTAAAGAAATTGCCTTTATTAGATAACAAAAATGTATATCAAGTGTTTAAGATGATTACCTTTAGAGCACCTCTCTAACAATTAGATTGATCAGCAAGTTATAAAATTACACCTATTTCTTTTAATGGTCCAAGATTCAAAGATGCATAAATAGAGCAAGGCATTGAAGCACCTAAATCTAACATTGTTCTTTCGATCTTTAAATTACCAATTTTGCAAGGAATAGTAAGCATACCTAGGTCTTTACACTTTATAGGTAACTTCTTTTGGAAAACAGCAGATACATTTTCTCCTATGTGAATTTTTTCATCTCCCTTCAATTTTCATTTGTTAGCACATAATTCCTTAAGAAATTTTGCATAACGAGTCACTTGTTTTATAGCATCAAGAAGGGGAGTATTCACTCCAACTTTTTGAAAAACATCTAAAATTTCTTTCTTTTTTTTGTTGTTTTTTCTGTTTGGCTAATCTACTTGGAAATGGAGGAGGTACATCAATGGGTGATTTTGGTAGAATGTTACATGAAATTTCTTATTGAGACAACTATATTTCTTATTCTATTTGTTACAAAGGTGCTCTAAAGGTCATCACCTTTAGTACTATTTGTGCAATTTCATTTATATGAATAAAGACATTTTTCATTATATTAATTTTCATTTAATATGAATTAATGAGATCTTAATTAATCAATGAAAGTCCTCAATATAAAAAATAGCATGAAGAAAATCATGATGATATCATGATATGAGATTCCTATCTTGTGCAATCATGTTTGTATCTAAACTATCCCTAATCATAAGATCCATGAGAAAGGACATTATTGATCCAAACAGACAAGTACATGTTATACTCCTTGATTAGACCAAGAAGTAGTTCTCATAATCTATAAACAAGAGATATTTAGAGTTAACATGTGGATGCTTACTAGAGTAATCAAGTACATTCGAGACCTGCTATGACATCATCATATGGATTTTCTATACTTATGTTAATGATAATATCATCATAGTAATGGTGCAAGTATCATTGGACTTGAGGTACTCAAAGTTATCTTGGATACCAATCCTGTGCTTTGGCTCCATTCCTTGTTGCTTTAAGAGATGTCACTTATAGGGTGGTGATTAGGTATATTTTGAGTTATTTGAATGTAGTTGGGTAGCCAATAGAGGATTCAACGCTCTTGTTAGAATGAGAGTATATCCATGGTCTCTTATCGAGATCATTGCTTGAGAATCTTTGACCAAAGTGGAAATGTCTTAAAGAAGGTCTTTGAAGACATATCTTTTAGAGTAATGAGTCTCAAAGACATGAAATAACATCACTTAGACTACATGTGACGTAGTCAGCCTAATGGAAGCTAATAGTTTAACAATTCTCTAAACCAAGTAGGGTATAGTGGATAATTGTCTCTAGAAAGGTTTGTGGTTAGACCACTGATTTTTCAATTAATTATAGGTCATGATGTGTTACTAGATACCGCTCATGATTTGCTCGAGATTAAGTATTGATTTGAGTGGCCAACATAAAATGGAACTTAATGAGTCACACGTATTAAAGGTGCATAGAGGAAGTGAAATAGGCCTTTGGATTAGATCCAAAACTGAGAGAGAAAAACCAAGTCCAGGTAGAGCGGCGAGCAAGAAAGGACCTTTTGCAAGTGGGAAATGTTTTGCAATCATGGACAGTCTTTTCACGAGCGTGCTTCTGTCACTTATGAGAAAGTTCAGCTAGGAAAACTTACTAGACTAAAAATGCACTAAGTCCCAATCGGGAAATTGGTTTCACAATCAGGAACCTCACGATTTTGAGCATTTTGTGACAATGAAATTGGTTTTGTGATCAGTAAGTGCGTTAGTTAAAAAGACCTAATAGATTAGGACTCTATGAACCATAACCGTTAATAGACTATAAATAGTCCTTTATGGGATTATTTAAATGCTGCAAACACAGAGAGTTGTAAGAGTTCGTTCTCATCTTCTCTTAAATTCATTCTCTCTTGCTAGCATAAGAGATTGTGAATCAGCCATAGCCTCTGTGGTTATCGTCTTTGTACCTTCACGTGGATTTTTGCTAGAGGTAATCCAAGAGAGGATTATTGTAGCTTATAACAACCTAGTAAGGTAAACTGAAGAACAAGATTCTTTAATACAAAAGGTAATCTTCTTCAAACCCTAGTTGTTAATTGATTATAGCTACATAGGGAGATTCATGGGTTTGGGTTTATAAATTTAAATTTCCGTTGTTTACATATCTAATATGTTTGTAATAAACTTAACAATATTTCCTCTTTTACAATTGTTGACCTTATGATGATTGATCTCTATTTTGATCTTGACAATCATATTAAATGTTACTAACATCTTTATTTAGTATTATGTTGATAGTGTTTAAAGTTTTAGCACATTTGGTTGTGATTTCCCCATTGAACAAATCAATTATTTCCTAGAGATGTGTAACTATCGACTAGTTATCTCCCAATTGGGACTTTAGTATAAACTAAGAAATCCATGTCCAAACCGGGAAAAACTACCTTTTGATCTTCCAAAGTTTCAAAAGCAAAAGTAAACTAGGACAAGCCTAGTCCCGACTGGAAAAGCCAATTTCCAGATTAGGAAATGTGATGATCCGACTAGGAAATTCAAATGGATATGACCGTTGAAGAGAAGACTCCACCAAAATGTGCCACGTCATCTGGTAGTCAAAACGACTAAGTTAATCTGATTGATGTCCTAACCGAGAAGCATTCGAAGCCAGCAAACCCAGGTCCTTTGCTATGGCACCCTCGAATAAGTTTCGACCAGGACACAAGGAGTCCCAACTGGGAAAATCATATACGGACTAGTCATTAAAGAGCCGTTGAAGAAAACAACCAATCAAAGGCTGCCACATCGTAGGCTTCAACATATATATGAATTTCCTGACCAGGAAACATGGTTTTTCGACTGAGAAACTGTCCATGTTATACAACTTTTAATCACTCATCTTTAGAATGTTAGAAATAATTTTGACACTATATGTAATGGCTAATTAGAAGGTAAACATTATAAATAGACCTTCAAAAAGCCTTAGAACATGAGAGCTTGATTTTAAGTGTGCCAAAACTCTTGCAATTTTATTTCTCATTTCTTTTGTAAGAAAGGTTTAACTGTCAACCTTAAATATTAAGGTATAGTTTGTAAGAGTAAGCCTAGTGAGAAAAACTCTTGTTTGGGTTATGTATGAGCCTGTTCAAAACACAAAGAATTGGTTGTTATGTAAGCCATTAAAACACAAGGAATTTGGGTTCAGTGTGAGCCTTGAGAAAACACTTAGTTATAGGTGAGCTAGGAAAACTCTCTAGTTGTGAGTTAGCTAGGAAACTCTCTTGTAATCTCAAGTCGAGATAGTAGAACTCCCAACTGCAATTGGGGAGAGGACTAGTGTTTGTTAACACTCGAACCTCTATAAATCCTTGTGTGCAATCTTCTCTTGCTCCTTTATTTTCTATATTTTATTTGCATATTGCTCAAACACTCAAAGAAATCTATTAAGCCGAAAATTTCTATTTGCAACCAATTCAACCCCTCTTTTTGGTGCACCATCTTTCCAATAATTGGTATCAGGGCCTTGGTCTCTCTAATCAAAAGCTTAAGTGCAAGAGAAAAGATCAAGATGGTGAAGGGTGAAGTTAGTGATCATTTCTCCATTTTTAATGGTGCCAACTTTGCTCAATGGACATTTCAAATGGAGCTCTTATAGATAGTGAGTCCATTGATTTGTGGTACACTATCTACAAGGAGTAAAAGGCACCAACCAAGGAAGTGGAAGGTGTAGAGGAAGAAATTTCGTGGGATGATTGGTCTAATGCTCAAAGGAAGGCAAATGGAAGAAACAAAAGAGCAATGGTAATTCTCGTTGTTGCCATTCCTTAAAAAGATAGTCTCAAAGTGACTCATACCATTTGGAAAACCTTGGAGAATTATTATGAAGGAACTAAATAAGTGAAGTCCACGAGAATCCAATTGCTCATGTCTGAATATGATCTTTTCAAGATGAAATCCTTTGAGTCCATCACCGACATGACCAACCAGCTCCTTGCTATCATCAACAACTTAAGAAAGGTTAGGAAGCACTTTGAGCTTGAAGATATCAATAATAAAATTTTGGGAAGTCTTCCTATCAAGGAGTACAGGTCAAGAGTTGCCACCATTAAGGAAGCCAATAAAGATTTAAGCATTATATCCATCGATGCACTCATTGGCAAACTTCTTACACATGAGATGACTTTGGCAAAAGATAAGGAAATGGAGCTATAAAAGGAGAGGAAGGCTTTAGCTTTCAAAGTTTCAACTTCAAAGTATTATGAAGATGAAAGCTCTAGCCAAGAGGAAAGGAGTGAAGAAGATAGTGATGAAGAGATTGCCAACGTTAATCAATCCTCCAGGTACTCTAGCCACAAGAAAAGTTCCTACATGAAGCAAAGAAGGCATGAGACTTCAACTAATGAAAGCTCCTCAAGTGAAGGAGAATTTGCTGCCACTTGCTTCATGGCTCTATAAGAGGACTCAAATGAGGTATGTTCTATATTTTAATCTCACAATAATTTGCTTGATATGCTTGATGATGATGATGTGATTGAACTCATGAACCTTTAAATTGAGAAATTTAAAAAGAAAAGTGTTTTTCATAAAAATAAGTATTTAAATTTGAAAAATGATTTTGATGAGTTACAAAAGATTGTTTTAGAGCTTAAAACATCTAATAAATCTCTTAAGAAATCAGTGGATGATCTTTCATCAAAACCTTCAACCTCTTCAATGCTTAAAGAAAATAATATCTTAAAAAGTGAGGTTAAAGAGCTTAGAAACTCAATTTCAAGATTTCACAAGGGGAAGGAAAATTTGGATACACTTATTGTATCTCAAAGGCCTCCTCTAGTGAGACATGGTCTAGGCTTCAATGGAGCTTCAACATCATCATCTCTATCTAGCTCAATATTTGTTAAGGCTAGCATACCACAATCCTTATCCATTGAGGCAATTGGCTCTAAAGCCAAAGGCAAGGCCCATACCAAAGCCACTACTTAAAAGAAAAGTACTAAAGCTCACATGATCCAAGAAGGAAACCTCAAAAGACCAATCATGTCTTTTTGGATAAAAGGCAAGCATATAAGGTTACACACTCCACACAACATTGTGCTTGCTCATATTCACATTCTTTTCATATTGTGAAACCTAAACCTCATGCAAGGTGGTAAGAAACATTTAAGACCAAGCAATGTTACTATTGTATGAGATTTGGGCATATAAACAAGCATTGTTTTATGAGGAAGGCTCATTGGGAACCTTCTAGAGCTAACTCTTATGGACCCAAATTTAAATGGGTACAAAAAATTGTTTAATTCTTTTGTAGGTTGCCTATAAGTGGTCAAAGGCATATGCTCAATAAAATGTCTTCTCTTAAATGATCAACCCCATTAAACTCAAACTTAGCATAAAGTAAGGGGGAGCAACTTAAAGAAGAGATCACAAGATAAGAATTCAATCTCTAAGAAAAAATTGCCTCAAGATCATGGAATGGTCTTCATATCAATAAGCATTCTCTAAAATCATATTTTATACTTTAAGATGCTATACTTATCTTGATGTTTTTGACATATATTTGTGCGACCAACAATTGGTATCATTTGCTATCCTTTATTAGTAATTGATAATATTTGTTATTTTCATATCCTTGTTATGTTTTAGAAGTTTTTTTTTTATACATACAACAACCTTTTGGTATCATGTGTTTAATCTTTTAATATTTTTTCCTATCTTTTCTCTTTATGCCCTATATGATTGATCATATGCTATACTTATATTCTTTTTTATCTTAACAAAGGGGAAGAAATATAAGAAAACACTAGCAAAATACAAGAACATAAAAGGGGAGAGATCTTTAGAAAATATAGAGATCTAAAAAGTATGATTTTTTATAATGGAATATGATAATCAAAATGGATTGCCTTGAAACTTGACATAATTGCTTTTCAATATGTTAATTTTTTTTTGTATGCTCAATTTTATTATTTTGCTTAGTTTAATTATCAAAATTAAAAAGAGGGAGATTGTTGACCTTAGGGTAATTGATCTATATTTTCATCTTGACAATCAAATTAAATATTACTAACATCTTTCTTTAGTGTTGTATTGATAATGTTCAAAATTTCAGTACATTTGGTTATGATTTTCCCATTGAACAAATCAATTATTTCTTAGAGAAGCATAACTCCTGATTGAGACCATTATCTCCCAATCGGGACTTCAATACATATTAAGAAATCCATTTCCAGACCAAGAAAGACTGCCTTTTGATCTTCCAAAGTTCCAAAAGCAAAAGCAAACCGAGACAAGCCTATTCTCGACTAGGAAAGCCAATTTCCAAACTGGGAACGGTGATGGTCCTACCGGAAAATTCAAATAGACATGACCATTAAAGAAAAGACTCCACCAAAATGTGTCATGTCATCTGGAAGTCAAAGCAACCAAGTCAATCTGACTGATGTCCCGACCGGGAAAGGTTGTCCCGACCGAGAAGCATCCGAAGCAAGCAAACTCAGGTCCTTGGCTATGGCATCATCGAACAAGTCTCGACTGAGACACAATGAGTCTCGACCGAGAGCCATTGAAGAAAAAGGACCAATCAAAGGCTGCCATGTCGTAGGCTCCTACAGATTTACGAATTTTCCGATCGAAAAATTATTTATGTTAGACAACTTTTAATCACTCATTTTTAGAATATTAGAAATAGTTTTGGCACCATATGTAACGGCTAAGTAGAAGGTAAACATTATAAATAGACCTCCAAAAAGCCTTAGAACATAAGAGTTTGCAATTTTATTTCTCATCTCTTTTGTAAGAAAAATTTAAGTGTCAATCTTATGCACTTGGGTATAGGTTGTAAGAGTACGCCTAGTGAGAAAACTCATGTTTGGGTTGTGTGTGAGCCTGTTCAAAATATAATGAATTGATTATTGTGTGAGCCCTTAAAACACAAGGATTTGGGTTCAGTGTGATCCCTGAGAAAACATTTAGTTGTGGGTGAGCTCGGAAAACTCTCTAGTTGTGAGTTAGCTAGGAAACTCTCTTGTAATCTCAAGTTGAGATTGTAGAACTCTCAATTGTGGTTGGGAAGAGGACTAGGATTTATGAACACCTGAACCTCTATAAATCCTTTTGTGCAATCTTCTCTTGTTCCTTTACTTTCTATGTTTTATATGCATATTGCTCAAACACTCAAAGAAATTCATTAAGCAACAAATTTCTATTTGCCACTAATTTAACCCCCCCTTCTTCGTGCACCATCTTTCCAACAACAACATATTTCTAACTTTTCTTTACTAGTTCCTTTCAATTCTTTTCCATTTCTGAATACAATTGAGCTAGCATTCTGTTTCGGATTCACTTCGAGTTGAGAAGGTAAATATCAATAAATTTGATTCTCCAATATTCCATTAGAAGTGGCTAGTTGATTCACTTGTTTTTTTTTCTAAGTTTTGAATGCAATATTTGGTCTCTTATTGGAACATAAGAATACTATGCTGAAATTGTTGAACATTAGTAGCTAAAGTAAATACAATTTATTCCAAATACATACCTGACCTTTGAGATGGTTAAGGCACAGGGGCTAGTTGTCCCAGTTTAAATATCGGTGGAGAGAGGTTATTAGATGTCTTTCCATTATAGAATTTTGGGTGGTTTTTCCATTCAAGATTGTAGATAAAGGCATAAGAATCATATTTCCTCTGATATTATTATCCTTGGAACCCTCCTATAGCATTAACATGTTCTTCTTCTTGGAAAGTAGGAAACATATCAGTTAGATAACCGTGGTTTGAACAAACCCCACAAATCTTCACTTGTTGTTGATTTCATAACACTATTTTCTGCATAAGATAAACAAGATTATCAAGCCTTTATTTAATAGAATTAATACTTACCTCATTTACTTTCTTGATTGATGGTTCTTATCTAGTGCCAATTGTTAAGTATTGGCAGCAAATTTGGAAATTAAATTCTTAGCTTGGGTAAGGGTTTTGTCTACTAAAGCTCCTATACTAACAGCATCAATTAAATTTCTATCAACTTATGTCAAACCTTCATAAAAATGCTAAATTAGTAAACTATTAGAAATTTGATGTTAAGGACAGCTTGCACAAAGTTGATTAAATCATTTCTAATACTCAAAAAGAGTTTCTCCATTATGTTGACGAATTCCACAAAAAAAAATTTTCTTATTACTGTGGCCCTAGAGGTAGGGAAAATTTTTTCAAGAAATTGTCTTTATAATTCGTCTCATGTTGTAACCAATCCCAATGGAAGATAATACAATCAGTCTTTTGCTTTTTCGGTCAACAAAAAAGAAAAGGCTCTCAATTTAACTTGTTCCTCCATTACTCCTTGTGGTTTCTTGCTAGAACATATCTCATGGAACTCCTTAAGATGTTTTTAAGGATCATCTCTTGTAAGACCACAAAAAGTAGGTAGTAAATGAATCAAACCAGATTTTACTTCAAAGTTTTTGTCAAGATTTGGAAGTTCAATGCACAAGGATTGTTGGTGCATACTTGGATTTGTCATCCTTCTTAAAGTTTGCTCCACACCAACCATGGTTTCTTCTTTTAAATCAGAAACAAGTTTTGGATTAGATGAAGAAGAAATTGATTTGTGTTTAATTTCTTTCCTTAATCTACAGGCTGTCTTCTCAATTTCAGAAATAAAAATTAGTTCACCTGTGCGAGAAGAACGTGGCATAAACACAAAAATTCATATTAAATAATTGTTGTCAATCCTCGACAACGACTCTAAAATTTGATAGCTGTCGAAACTAATAAAAAATAAATTCTAACTCTTTCAAAAATAAATTTGTAAACAGTGAGAGTAAGGTCGAATCCATAGGGATTGGAAATTAATTAAATTTAAATTTTAATAAAGCTAAGAAATAAAAATTGGTGATTTTGAATTTAACATAAAATGCAAACTAATAGAATTGAAATCAATTAGGAGAAATTTCAGCCAAGATATATCTTAGAATTGGTTTAAATCTATTGATCATTAAATAAATAGATGTTTTTCCAAACTAAATAAATTGATTATGAATATTAATAAGCTCTGATAGTATTTCTTTTCTTACTTTTTACTTAAATGAGAAAGCTCTATACTTAAACTTTTTTTAACTATCAACCTTAAACAAACTCTTAAGATTTAAATTGTAAATAGCATTAAGAATTAGAAAAGTCACCAATTGAATTGAATAAAACACAAGCTCATTTATTTAAAATATATTGAATATTTTCATCAACACTTTATAACGATTTAATTTCATTAAGAGCATTGATTTGCCACTCTATTGGATTAATTAAACAATTACTGATTTAAAGACCCAAATAGGTGGAATTTATTCATCAAGTGAATAAATTAAATAAGAATAGAAAATATTCAAATACTTAAAATGGAAAATAGTTGAAGAATAAATTCTCACAATTTATTTAAAATCAATATTTAACAACCTTGACTAAAAGAATAAAATTAGCCACACATGGCTGAAAATAAAAGATCGAAATAAAAGAAAGAATGCATAAAATTAAAGATGAAAGTAGAGATGACTTCCCCCTCAATTCAATACATATTTATAGGAGAAAAGTCCAAAACTAACTAAAATTCTAAAAGAACTAAATAAGAATTAAATTTACTAATAAGGCAACAATATCATACTAATCTGGAAAGATAAATATGAGAATATCTCTAAGAAAATCAAAATTAATCTGGATAGATATATAACTCTTCATTTTCTCTTTCAGGCATAGGCATGCGGGAACTCATTTTCGTTGAAAACATGCGAATAGTTTGCTCCGATCATGATTTTTGCTTTGATTATCTTTTTTTTTTTTTTTTAGCTTATTCCTTCCTCATTTGATAATATCCTTCATAAAAATTAAATATGAGGTTAAATTCATGCATCAATAGTTATTTTTATCTTAAATATGGAGGAATTATATATATATACATATATATATATATATATATATAATTTGCATTTATCATGCTCATACTCTTTCTCTATTCATCCTTTTCCCTATTTAGTGTTGCCTCCCTAACAAACAGCTGCCACATGATAGTAAAGGAGTGTTAGTAGTCAGTTACTTCAATATGTGATCCAAATATATAATTCTTTGAATCCTCCATGGTAGCATGATCATGTATAAGGTGTGCCTTATTCATCAAAGATTGAAAATTATCCAAGTCAGACCTTATTATAAGATTTTAGTGCAGGAAATTCTCTTCCAGCACCATTGATGTCAATCTTAGAATCTCATTAACTTGAAAGAAAGAAAGTTAAAGAAAGTAATTAGTCAAGAGAAGAAGAGAATAACAATCCTAAAGTTCTATAAGTCCAAACATATCTCTACTACTGCTGTCGGGATGAAAAATTCTATATCCTTTACAGTTGAGATGCATATTCTCATACCAATAATAAAGATCCTATCTAGTAAAGTATTATTAAGCATTTCTTCATAAAATATGTCAATATATCAAAAGTTTATACTTAACTAAGTGTGAATTCGTTATTTAAGATCAACCATGTCTCCACTACTATTGCCAAGATGAACAATTATATACCATCTATGGTAGGGATGCACATTTTCAAATTAATGAAAAAGATCATATCATATTTAATGACATTAGGATGATTAATCTCTATTTTGAACTTGACAATCAAATTAATTATTACTAATATCTTCTTTAAGTATTGTTTTATTAGTACAACAAGTTTCAAGTGCATAGGTCTTCAAACGATTTGTAACAACCTCCCATATGGTAAGATAATTCCCACTATACTAGAGAATGATACTCTACTGTCATATATAAACATGTCCAAATCTATCTTTCATGTAAACCTGTGTCTAATTCAAATCTTTTTCACAAAGTCATGTGTCTTATCATCATATAACTATGTTCCAAACATTATTGTCTCATCTCAACAATCTATTACTAAAATATCATCATCAACCTATATTATTCTATAAATATCTATCATGCATAATATGATCCTTAGGGATCTCATAACATCTGGATTAAAACTTTAAACACAGGGCTCAACATGCCTAATCCTTATAATTTATTGAAAACTAAACCATAAAGACTTAATCCAATTAAATTTTTATTACAATCCAATATACCCAAAATGTCATGGAAAATAAATAAGAACGTATGAAATAAATATCCAACTCTATTCTGATTGGCTCTAATAAGATTGGGCTTTTTCTTCAGTCAACTTTCTCTATGGCTCCAAGATATGCATATAGGAAAAGCCATATGCTAAGCTTTAGCAAGCTTAGTAGTAAATATAGGCATAATAATTCATGCAATCACATAAGCATACATGACATACTTTCTTTCATATTCTCATGTTATATATATTTCCATAAAGTAACATTTAATGTAAACATGTTAGTCATAATTATAATCAACCATAAATCATACTTGGACAACTTGTAACATAGAAACATTCTACATTTAATAAGACATGCAACATATGGCTATTTGTCATGTAAGGTTTCATAAGTCTACATAACATACTCTTTTTCTTTTTTACATCATTAATAATAAACTATATCACCAAATAACAGAGTTATAAAACAACTCATAGTATTTGTAACATGTATTCTTTTCCATTCCATTAGACCATATATTTAGCTAGTAGCTCATTTGCTCAATACCTAGACTATCTAAATAACAAGTTGTGAATAAGAGTGCTTAAAAAGCTTAAGCCACCCTATTCACCTGTTTATGTCTGTATGTAACTATGCTGGTCTGAGCTTGTAGTCAAGGGTGCTTCTAGAGCTTAAGCCACCTTAACCAGATAAAGTATAAAGTTGCTAGCAATGAGGATAAAAGCGCTCCTAAAGCTTATGCCACCTTGACCGGATAAAATATGAAGTTGCTAACAATAAGGATAAGAGTGTTCCTAGAGCTTAAGACACCTTGACCAATAAAATATAAAGTTGCAAGCAATGAGGACAAGAGTGCTCCCAAAGCTTACACCACCTTGACTACATAAAATATAAAATTGCTAGCAATAAGGACAAGAGCACTCCCAGAGCTTAAGCCACCTTGCCAATAAATAAGAATCATGTAATAAAACCTATAATACTATAAAAGACCCTGAATGACTTGTCATTTATCCTAAGTCTAGTCCTTATGGAGAGAAATGAACAATTTTAACATTTTCATATTCCTTTTAACATAGTAGTCTGTTAACTTTTCCTTGTACCGTATTCATGTGTCATATGCCATAATGTCTCAGTTTCATGTAATTCATGTACAACTATTCGTAGGAGCATGTGCATATCATTGATTATGGCAAAATATCAAGAATGCTGGAACCATCATATTATAGGACATTCAAATATTTAATCTCCTATAAGTCATAACACATGTAAGGCACTAAAGCTAACCAGTGTTAGCCACACTTATCAACACTCACAAGCTTATTGTCATAATATATGCTAATTGTCCAACAAAACCAAAACATGACAAATTTCAGGTATAACCCACAATCTTTCCTTAATAAATGATTATCTCAAAAGAAGAACTCACCTTGTTCATTAACCATAGCAAAATATTCATGGTGCCAATAATATGCCAAATTCCATAAACAATACCATGCCATTATCAAGCTTTAACCACACATAATCATTATAGCATAAATTCTATAATCATGTCATATTTGAATCCCATGCCAATTAATCAACTTCAAACTTTGAGATATATAATAAAATTACTCACCATTATGTTATCATTTAACATCTCAAGCCAATATATTTTTTATAAATCATAATAATTCATTCCATAGGCATGCCAACAATAATTACACCAATTATACCATTAATTTAGCATAAATAAATGTCAATTAGCATGCTAAACCAAAATTTCCAGCAATAACAAAATTTATCCAAGCCCACCACAATCAAGCAACATGCCAAAAGTCGAATTAAAATGCATAATATACAAACCTGTGCTCAGAGCCTCGAAAACACACGTCGTATGCACCTCTCTCTATTTTAGGGTATCATCCTCTTCTCTAACATCTCCTAACATCACAAAGACACATACAGAACATAAATGATAGATTAAGAACGTTAATTAAATTTAAACCCATAAACTCTTTACTACGAATATGTAAACCTAACTTTTAACTACTAAGAACCCATTAAAACTCATCTAAACTCATTCTAATGGGCATAATCAAAGTGGAAAGATGGAAGATTTTGACCTCTAATGTTATCCCAATCAAAAACCTGAAAAAAGCTTATTAAGTCTTTGATTTTCTTGTTTAAATCTTGATTTTATATGTGGATTTAGTGTTTTTAGGCTTGGGTGCATTTAGGGGCGGCTGCTAGGGTAAGGGTTTGAGAAAACACACAAGATTGGACTGGAAATTGACTAGGTATAAATACCCAGACCTTTCATGGCCATGAAAACTTTCACAGATGTGAAAGGAGTGATTTCCAGGATTTTAATGCCTTTTTATCTCAACACTCAAATTATTATACCATTTTGACCCAAAACTACCATATACCTTTCATATACTTCATATATAACATATACCTACCATAAGAATCTCTATATATTACATGTTCCATATTATTTTAAGCTACATTCTAAGCCCTAATTAATGGCCATTACATGATGACTTGTTCTACCTTTATGCCATGGTATACAAAAAGCCTATAAATACAGCCCTTCTCCTCATTGACAAATTTGTCCATATGGCCAAAACTAGAAAAGGTGTAATAGGCATCTCTTCTCAAATTACCCTTATTGCTAAACACCTAAACCTCCTCACTAATGAAAACATCTACCTTTTTGAGATTAACCACACCAAGTTTAAGAATCAGCTTGACATAAACTATCTCCTTAGTTGCAAAGCCATAAGAAAGGTTGGTAATAATGGTTTCCAATATGGCATAAGAGTTCAAAGGAACCAAAAGTCTTCACAAGTTATTTCCAAGAAAATGGCAAGTCTTTCCCTTGGAGAAAGTTCCCAAGTTCAAGAGGAAGAAGAAGACCAAGGCCTTAAATGCAACCTCAAACTCTTTCTATGCAAGATGTCTATAGCTTGCAAATCACGACATTTGAGATGATGAAGCATCTCCACCAAGACTTTCAAAGGATGCAACACCATATAGGTATGCAAGTTTATCCCATCAACTTTGATAAGGATACACCAATTTTGGGGGAGCATGACCATGAGAAAGGTGGTGAAGAGGAAGATCAAGGCCATGAGAGTGGAGGAGATGCCTAGGCTCTTATCTGTTAGTCTCTCTTTTCTTTTATGTTTCTTTATTATTTTTCTAGCTTTTAGGTGTGTGGCATATGATATTAAATGATAAAAAATGTCATTTTTTTATAATATTTTTATTTAATTTAGGGATAATTGCCAAAAATAACATTAACTTTTAATATTGTATCAAATTTAAATTGTACTTTCAATTTTCTCATTTAAATATACAATTTTTTAAAAATTTATCAATTTTGAATTTCGGCGAAACTCTACTGACATAACACAAAATTCTGGTGATATTAAAAAAATTGTACTGACTAGGAAACTAAGTCATCTTAGAAATTTTAAAACGTCATTGTTTTTATTTTTTCTAAAATTTTAAAACCTAAACATCTTTTTAAATTTGAAAAATAATACATGTAGTTATCATGCTTGGGAATTATCTGCTTAGCAGAGTAAGGAGAAATAAAAATTTTACTGTTAGCAGAGATTCACTTGAGATATTTAGGTTTTAAAATTTTAGGAAAAATAAAAACGATAACGTTTTAAAGTTTCAAAATGAATCAGCTTCCTAGTTAGCACAGTTTTTTTAATCTCACCGAAATTTTATGCCACATCAATAGAGTTTCGTCATAATTCATAAATTGATAAAATTTTAAAAGTTTGTGTATTTGAATGAGAAATATAAAGTACAATTTAATTTTGATACAACCTTAAAAGTTTAATTTTTTTTCCTTAGTTTAATGAATGATGTTTGTTTTTTCTTCATATTCTCTCTTTTTATACCATTAGTTGATTGATTATATGTGTTTTAATTCTTTTTTATTTTGACAAAGGAGGAGATAAATAGGAAAACTTAGCAAAAATTAACTTAAAAATAATTTGAATTAGTACTCAAGACTAAGCTAAAATATGCAGACTTTTTTAACATTATTTGGATTCAAGACTAAGTTAAAATATATTGACTTTTTAACATTATGTTTGACTTGATTGTTCAACATGCTACCTTACATATTTTGACTTGAAACTTGACATGCTTATAATTTATTACATTAACTTATTCATGCACTTCCAATTTTATATTTTTGCTTAGTCTGATTGTCAAAATAAAAAAGGAGGAAATTATTGACATTAGAGATTGATCTCTATTTTGATCTTTACAATCAAACTAATTTTTACTAATATCTTCTTTAAGTGTTGTTTTATTAGTATAACAAGTTTCAAGTGCATAGATCTTCAAATACTTGGTGAAAAATCAAAGCAAAGTTGAAGATATGTAGTTCTCGTTTACGAAGCAAGTCTTGCGCCTAAGAGTTTTATATAAGGAAACCCACTTGAGATACAATTGAGTTCATGGGCATGTTTGCCCCCGTGAATCAAGCCGTAAAGTGGTGGTTCGCGACCACAAAATTCTTTCTAACCGGTGAAATTCATAAAGACATAACCGTTGAAAGCCGTAGGGCGCCACATGTTCTAAGTCTCCACAATGGGCTTCTAAACTTTCAAAATTCACGACTGCAAAAGTGATTTCACAGTGAGTCATTCGATGCCAGATGCCTTGGTGATCAAGTCTATTTTCACACCCATGTTCATGACTGCAAAGCAGACTTGAAAGGTAGTTCTCGACCATGAAATCAGTGGATGGACCGTGAAGTTTGACCTAATATAGTCATTAGAGCAAAGAAACAATCAAGGCAAGCCACGTGTCAATATCTAGTGGACAACTGGAGTTCACAACTACGAGCTAGGCTTCACTACCACAAACCTCATTCTGCAAACATCATTTAATGCTTGTGTAAGAGAATATTAGGAAGAGTTATGACACTATATGTAACGACTAATTAGTGGGTGAAATGTATTAATATCCCCCTCTCCCAAAAGGCTATTTAAGATACCTTACTAACTCTTAAGTGCCAAAATTCTTACAAATTAATTTCTCAATCTCTTTGCATTTAATCTACTGTGTAAGGTTCAAGTGTTAACCTTAAACACTTGGAATCATTGTATAAGGGTTGTGTGTAAGCCAAAACATAAGGAATTGGTTTTGTTTTGTCCATAAAACACAATAAAATTTTAAATCCTAGTGGAAAAAATACCTAATTGGAAGTGAGCTACTAAAAACTCCCATGCAACTCAAGTTAGAGTTAGTGAAACTCCCAATTGAGAAGTGGGAAAAGGAGTAGAATTTGTTAACATACGAACTTCTATAAAAATTGTGTGTCTATCTCTTTCTATCTTTCTCTACTATTTTCTTTGTATTTGCCTTTGTTTAAAAATTTTAATTAGCCACTAATTCATCTTCCCTTCTTGATAATTGTTTGGCAATAATATTCTAGAAAAATATCACAAAAGATCAAGCAATGTAGACATATAAAGATCAAGCACTACCAAACTAGATTATGCCGTCTAAATCTCTCTCCAGTGTATATTAGAAATTAAACGAGATAATATATATTTTCACTTCTATTTCTACCAATATGCATCAAATCATATCATAAACTTCTAAACTTTGTTAGTACTCAACTTTATTATTGTAAGGTTGTCAAGACACACCTTTATTAGATTTCCTATTGATTAGGAGTGTAAGAATATGAGTACAATGATAGCTATCAAGAGATTCAAGAGGCTTCTTTTTCAATGGAAGTAAAATTGTTTTCCTCATACAAAAGAAATCTTGCAATAAAAGTTTAAATACAAACCAATGAAATGAAAGTGATGTGATGTGATGAAATGCGTTGAATGTGGGACTTTGGATAATTAAATTGAAGAGATAAAGAAATTTTGTTTTCTAAAGTGCGCGTTTAGGATTTTCTCAAAGAACAATATTGTTTTTTAGTTTTTTTTTTATGCTGAAAATATGAAAAATTGAGTAATTTCACTGTTTTTTATAGTGTTGTTAAAACCGGACCAGACCGGCCGGTTCAACCAGGAACCGGCCCTTAGACCGGTTGGTTTTATACCTTTAAACTGGAAATTACTTAGACCGGTCAGAAAATCGTTGAACCGTCCGGTCCAACCGGAAACAGGTCAGGGTTTTCCGGTCTGACCGGTTGGAAAACACTTTAAAATTGTAAAGGGTGGCTGCTGGGATTCGAACCTGGGTGATGGACGAAAATGCGAAAACCTTTAACCATTACACCACAAAATTCTTGTGTCAAATACTTAGTAGATATATATATATATATATATATAATTATATATATTAACAATATTTATTTAATTATATCTACTAATTTTTTTTAGTAATATATATTTTAGAAATTTTAGCATAACAAAAATGCTATTTTTAATTTATAAACAAATTATATAT
>CATIWF010112458.1:0-17726 GCA_949630135.1 Balakata baccata
CTATCAATTTGACCTAAGAAGGCTTATTGAGCACACTCAAGGTTATTCTTAAGTTAGAATTGGATACCGACCCACTAGGAGAACTTCCAACGGGTTCTCTTGAGTTCATAGTGAGGGCTATGGATTCACAATAAAATAGTGAGATCCATAATACATTTTATTAATATAATGCATTCATGTACATTTTCTAATATACTTTCTTTTATATTTGGGTTGCCAAAATCATCATGTCATCAAATGTGAATTTGCAATCACTTTTGGAGTCAAATAAGTTGACTGGGCCAAACTTCTTAGACTGGCTTAGGAATTTGAGAATAGTTCTCAAAACCGAGAAAATAGTCTATGTCCTTGATGAGCCGCTTCCCTTTCCACCTGCTGAAGATGCCACTAATGATGATCATGTGGTATATAAGAAGCACTTAGATGATAATGAGTTGGCGGGCTATATTATGCTCACCACTATGTCACCTGAGCTACAAAAACAGCATAAGGCTATGGATGCCAATACCATAATCCACCAATTTAGGGAGCTCTTTGATGAGCAAGCTAGATTTGAAAGGTTTGAGATCTCTAAGCTACTCTTTTGCTCCAAGATGGTTGAGGGGACATCTCTAGTGCAATATGCACTGAAGATGAATGAGTATATTGAGAGGTTGGGGTAGTTAGGGTTTGTTATAGACCATGATTTAAGTATTGACTTAATTCTCACCAGCTTGCCTGATAGTTATACACACTTTATGCTTAATTACAATATGAATAAGATTATATCCACTGTACCCGAGCTCATCAACATGCTCAAAACAGTTGAGCCTTCTGCTAAGAAGGAGGGTAAGGCTTTGATACTAGTGGATTCTTCAAGTTCGTAGAAAAAGAACAAGAACAAGAAGTCCACAAAGGCTAAGGGAGGCATGGCCAAGAAGAAGGCCAAAGAGACTTCCCCAAAAGGGACTTGCTTCCATTGTGGCAAGGACGGCCATTGGAAGAGAAACTATAAGGCCTATTTGGAGTCCTTGAAGAATAAGGCATCCGATGCCCCATCCATTTCAGATATTTTTGTTATTGATATTCACACTATTTCTAGCAATAAATTTTATGTATTAGATACTGGTTATGGCTCACACATATGTTTGATATGCAGGGCCTAAGAAACAGTTGACTGCTCAAGAAGGTAGAGTCGGACCTACATGTGGGCAATGGAGCAATAGTTTCTAGCTTAGCTTTAGGAACATATATTTTGACCCTTCCTAGTGGGCTTGTAATATAATTAGATAATTGTTTTTATATTCCAGCATTGACTAAGAATATAATTTCTATTTCTAGTTTGAGTAGAAATGGATTTGATTTAACAATAAATAACAATTGTTGCTCAATAATGTTAAATAATATTCTTTATGGTACTAGAACTTTATGCAATGGAATTTACTTTCTTGACATGTCCAGTTCTATTTACAACATCGATGACAATAATAAAAGAATAAAAATAGATAGACCTAAAACATCATACTTATGGCATTGTTACTTCGGGCATATAAATGAGAGGTGCATGACTAAACTACATAATGATGGTAGTTTGGGGTCTATTTGATTTGAATCATATGACACTTGCGAATCTTGCTTATTAGGCAAGATGGCAAAGTTGCCCTTTAAGGGAAAGGGTGAACATGCTAATAGGCTATTAGACCTAATACATTCAAATGGATGTGGCACAATGTCTGTGCATGCCCAATGTCTATGCATGCCATAGGTGGTTATCCCTACTTTATTACGTTTATCGATGACTATTCGTGATTAGGGTATATGTATCTTATGAGATACAAGTCTGTTGCATTTGAAACGTTCAAAAAATTTAGAAATAAGGTAGAGAAACAACTTACCAAAAGAATCAAATCACTTAGATTCAATCGAGGTGGTGAATACTTAAGCTAAGAGTTTCAGGTTTATCTTAGGGATAATGGAATTTTATCCCAATGGACTCTACCATTTACACTATAATACAATGGTGTGGCTGAAAGGAGAAATCGAACCTTGTTAGACATGGTGAGGTCTATAATAGGATTTGCAAATCTTTCTAAGTCCTTTTTGGGATATGCACTAGAGACTGCTGTCTACATTTTAAACAAGGTCTCATCCAAGTCAGTTAATCTTACACCACATGAGATGTTGAATAAAAATAAGCCTATCCTTTCTCATTTGAAAGTATGGGGTTGTCTAGCTTATGTGAAGCAGACAATGTCAAATAAGCTTGAGGCTAAATCTAATCAATGTTTGTTTGTAGGATATCATAAAGAAACGATTGGATATCAATTCTACAATCCTTTAGAACAAAAGATATTTGTTTCAAAGCATGCTACCTTCTTAGAGAAATAATTTCTTCCATGAGGAAACAATGGGAACAAAGTTGAACTTGAAGAAGTTCAAGATGCTTAAGCAGATGCATATCAACTACCTAAAGATGAGTTTGTCACTCATGTAGATGAAGTAACAGTTAAACCTTCTGTAGCACAAAGGCTTTGTAGATCTAGTAGGATAAGCATTGTTCTTAAGAGATATGTATTTCTCATTAGTGAACAATAATGACGTATTCCTCATAGAAAATGGTGAGCCTACAACCTATGAAGAAGTTCTGAATAGTTTAGAATCTAACAAGTGGCTAATGGCCATAAAGTTAGAAATCAATTCCATGTATAAAAACTAAGTATGGACTTTGGCTGGTCCACCTAAAGGGATAATACCCATAGGCTACAAATGGGTCTTCAAAAAGAAGACCGTTATGGAGGGTAATATAGTTACCTACCTGAAGGGATAATACCCATAGGGTGCAAATGGGTCTTCAAAAAGAAAACCGATATGGAGGGTAATATAGTTACCTACCTGAAGGGATAATACCCATAGGGTGCAAATGGGTCTTCAAAAAGAAGACCGATATAGAGGGTAATATAGTTACCTATAAATATAGGCTAATAGCAAAAGGTTATTGTCAAAGACAAGGAATTGACTGTGACAAATCTTTTTCTCCGGTAGCTATGCTTAAATCCATAAGGATACTCCTAGCCATTGCCGCTCATTATGATTTTGAGATTTAGCAAATGGATGTGAAGACGACTTTCCTTAATGGAAACCTCACTGAGGATATGTACATGACACAACCTGAGGGTTTCACATCTAAAAATGGTGGTAAAGTATGCAAGCTTCAAAGATCCATTTATGGATTGAGCAAGCATCTAAGAGTTGGAATATTTGATTTTATTAAATAATCAAAGAGTTTGGTTTCTTACAAAATTTGGATGAGCCTTGTATGTATAAGAAGGTTAGTGAAAATGTAGTCGTATTCTTTGTTTTGTATGTGGATAACATACTACTAATTGGAAACGTCTCAGTTCTTCAATCAGTCAAGGTATGGCTATCCAAGAATTTCTCCATGAAAGATATTAGAGAAGCAACCTATAGTTTGGGGATAAGGATCTATAAAGATAGATCTAAAAGGTTACTTGGTCTTTCACAATCTATATATATAGACAAAATGCTAAAGAGGTTTAGCATGGAGCAGTCCATGAGAGTATTCATTCTTATGATCCATGGAATTGCCCTTTCAAAGTCTATATGTCCAAAGATACAAGATGAGAGGACACGCATGAGTATGATCCCATATGCTTCGACTCTAGGATCAATCATATATGCTATGATATGTACCAGGCCAGATGTATCATAAGCTCTAAGTGTCACGAGCATATTCCAATCGGACCCTAGTGAGAGTCATTGGGTGGTTATTAAGAATATCCTTAAGTACTTGAAAAGGACTAAAGATGTATTCTTGGTATATGGAAATGAATATCTTATTGTAAGCAAGTATACCAATGCTAGCTTCCAATATGATAGGGATGATTCAAAATCCCAGTCAGGTTATATGTTCATACTGAATAGTGGAGCAGTCAGTTAGAAGAATTCCAAATAGGAGATGACTACTAATTTCACAATCGAAGTAGAGTACATTGCAACTTCTTAGGTGGCTAAGGAAGCGATTTGGATAAAGAAATGCATCACAGAATTAGGAGTGGTTCCTAGTATTATTGATCTGATATAGTTGTATTGTGATAACAATATAGCCATTGCATAAGCAAAGGAGCCACTGTCTCATCAAAGGTCTAAACATATACTCAGGAGATACCATTTGATTAGAGAAATAATTAGTAGAAATGATGTAAAACTGGAAAGAGTACCCACTGATTAGAATATAGATGATCCACTAACTAAGCCACTTCCCCAAAAGAAGTACGATTCACATATACTTGTCTATGGTATTAAGTACAAACGTAATTAGCTTTAGTGCAAATGGGAGTTTGTTAGAAAAGTGCTTTAAAGGCAATCACCTTTAACACTTATTGTACATTTTTATTTAATATGAATAAAATGCATTTTCATTAATTGATGTTCATTTATTTAATTGAATTGATATAGATATCTTAAATCATTTAATAAAGTTCATGATGCAAAACATAGTATGAAGAAAATCATGATGGGATCATGATATTGAGATTCCTATTATGTGTGATTATGTTTGTATCCAAACTATCCCTAGTCATAGGATCAACAAGATGGGACATTGTTGGTCCGGATAGACTAGCATATGTTATACTCCTTGATTGGATCAAGCAGTAGATCTCATAAGCTGTAAGCATGAGATGATTAGAGTTAACATATAAATGCTTGCTAAGAGTAGTCAAGTACATTGGATGACTTGCTATGAGACAATCATGTGGATTATCTATTCAAATGTTAATGATAGTCTCATCATAGCAATGATGCAAGTATCCTCAGACTTGAAGTAATCAAAGATATCTTGGATACTGATTTTGTGCTTTGACTCCCTTCCTTGTTGCCTCATAGAGGTCGCTCATAGGGTGGTGATTGGGTATAACTTAAGGTATTAAAAGGTAATTAGATAGCCAATAGAGGATTCACCGCTCTTGATAGAGGAAGTGTATACCTACAGCCTCTTATCGGGATCATTACTTGAGAATCTCTAGGTAGAATGAAAATATCATGAAGATGGTCTTTATTAACATATTTGAATGAGTAATGTCCCAATGATAAGATCTAACATCACTTGGGCTAGGTTTGACTTAGGCAGTCTAGCAGGAACTGACACATAGTCCATGTTCTGAATTGAGTGGGGTATACGATGTTGATTGAATGAATTGCACGAATATTATCTATGAAAAGGTTTGTAGTCAAACCACTGACTTTTCGTTCAATTGGGGATCATGATGTGTTGCTAGATACGGCTCATGACTTGCTTAATATCAAGTATTGATTATAGTGGTCAACATAACTGGAAACCTAATGTGTCACGCACATTGAAGGTATGAAGAACAAGTAATTTGGTCTTGGATGAGATCCAAAAGTATGAGAGAGACATTTCAGATCAAATGGTGTCAACATCGCGAAGAAATTTTACGGGCAAGAAATCGCTGGGCAATGTAGGCCTATAAAGGTGCAGCACATACCGTGCGAGCGACAAGTCTACAGCATCCATAGCAAACGCTGGCTACTAGGCAACCAATGCTCCCACAGCAGAGCAGCCAGTGTGTTGATAACTTGCTAAATCCGATTTTCTACACTTTTTTTTGGGCAGTTTTTTGAGGTCTTTGATCTGGAATAGGATTCCTAAACAAGATCTAACCCTAATATGATTAGTGGGACTATAAATATAACTTCAAAAGACCTTAAAAGGTGTTGTAACCTTGAATTATATTAGATATAATTCTTCTCTCTTTTAAGTGATGTTTTTCCTTTGCTAGCATTTAGGATTTATGCCAACCATTCCTAAAGGGTTTTGTTCTTCTCTTTTGCATGGATTACCATTAGAGGCAATTCAATTTGGATTGTTATGGTTTACGACAATCCAGTAAGAAGAAACCAAGGGAACAATTCCAAGAACACAAGTTAATCATCTTCAACCCTAGATTGGTTAATTAGTTTTGATGGCATGAGAAGAATCCATGGTTTTTCAGGTTTTGAAAAATTTTAATATTTCATTGCATATATGTATGAGATACATATTCAAAACCCAACATGCTAAGCATCCATGAAAGATTTTGAGGACATATTTGGGACCTTTATTAAGGAGAAAGGGACACTAGAGAAGGAACTACGTTGAGCACGATTGTCTCTAGATATGCATATAAGGTCAAAAAGAGATTCTCCAAAGGTAAGTTGGTGGACAAAGGAGGAAAACTAAAAGCATTGCAGACTATGCCTTAGACTATATAGAGGAAGAGAAAAGTGAAATACTTACTTGTATAAAGAGCAAATTTCCTGATTTGTACTTCTTTTTTCTGGAGGTTGAGGAGGGATAGGAGTTTGAAGAGGGATAGTGGTTGATCCTATTTCTTCTCCTATTGATTAAAGCCCTTCAGTTACTACTTTTCCTATGCTAGCCTCTGAGTTTGTCCCTATGCCCATTAGAGATGACTCTACCCCAACCGAAGGTGAGCCCATTCTTGTTCTTCTTGAAGGTGGTCATACGAGGGTCCATGTCAGTATTGAGTCTTCTTCACCTCTTTCTACCTTTGTTGAGGGGTTGTTCGCCACTGATAAAGTTATTGCTGAGGAGACCTCGGCTATGGGTGTTGAAGAAGGGCCCAAAAGGGATGGCCCGATAGAAAAAATTTGAACTGATGTTATTTCAACAATTTTTTTTAAAGGTTGGCTCATAGTTGTAAAGGCCACCTTTTATTTTAGTTTTACTCTATAATAACGTAACTTTCTTCGATGAATGGACTTGTCTTTTTCTTTTTTTCATTGCATCCTTCTTGACTTGGTCTTGGTCCATTTTTTGCTTCTAATGTATTTGTTGCTTGATAATTGATGTTGTTGAGGCCTTGGCCTTTTTTTTTTTGGCATTTCTAGACCTTAGGCCATTTAAAACTTAGGTCCTTTTAGGACTTTGCTTGAGTTTATAGGCTTTTTGATCCCTATGGGACTTTGTGTGGGCCTTATAGGCTTTCTGGACCTTATGGGACTTTACATGAGCCTTGTAGGCTTTTTGGTCCTTATGGGACTTTGTGTGAGCCTTATAGCCTTTCAAGTCGATATGGCACTTTGCATAAGCCTTATAGGCTTTTTTGGTCCCTATAAGACTTGCTTAAGCCCTGTAGGCTTTCTTATCCCTATAAGACTTTGCGTGAGCCTTATAGGCTTTTCTAGTGCTTGTAGGACTTTGCATGAGCCTAGACTTTCTAGTCCCTGTGGGACTTTGCTTGAGCCCCATGGGCTTTTCTTTCGATGATTGGGCAAACTAAGAAGAACCAGAATAACACCTTGCATTGAATATTAATAATTTGAATAGAATTGCAAAGTGAAACTGATTTTTATCATATTTATTGATAATATCTCTTAAATTTCTAGCCGTTCCACACCTACGGTAGAACTTTTCCATTATGGTCAGAGAGCTTATAGGTATCTATTTCTATTACTTGATAGGTGGTAAATAGTGTAGACTAGTTATTGTCTAGCTTCTTAATTCTTACTTAACCCCTTCTGATGTCTCCTCGAATGAGAACTAGGTCTCTGACCTTAAAGTCTCTCTATTTCACTCTTTTGTTAAATATTCTAGTGACCTTCTATCTATAAGCCTCAACTTTGATATTTGCTCTTTCTCTAATTTCTTCTATGAGGTCAATGTTCATTGTCATTTCCTACTCGTTCTTATCTTTATCATGCATTATGACTCTATAACTTAGGAGTCCTATTTCAATAGGGGTGACTGCTTTTGAATCAAAGGCTAGTCTGAAGGGGGTGTCCCTTGTTATTGTTCTTGGAGTGGTTCGATAAGACCATAATACATTAGGCAACTGCTTGACTTATGCAACTTTGACTTATGCAACTTTGGCTTATCGCAGCCTTTTCTCTAGCCCTTGGATGATTGTCCTGTTTGTGACTTCGGTCATATCGTTGGTTTGAGGATGAGCCACTGAGGTAAAACTAAGCTGTATACCCAAGTTATGGCAAAGTCCTTTGAACTGTTGACTATCAAATTGTTTTCCATTATCGGTTATGACCTCTGTCGGTATTCCAAATCTGGCTATAATTTCATCGAAGAAGAAATTAATTATCCTTGCTTGTGTGATAGTTACCATTGCTTGGGCTTCTACCCATTTGGTGAAATGATAGACTGCTATGGCCAAAAAAAAATTTTTATCCTTTGGCTCGGGGAAAAGGTCCTACTATGTTAATTCTCCATTGAGCCAATGGCCATACAACTCTAATTGGTTTTTATTGGTCTAAAGGCATATTAATGTACCAAGAGTGTTTCTGATAGCTTTCACATTTTTTACCAATTCATTTGCTTCTGCTTCCATAGTTGACCAATAATATCCCTGCAATAAGGCCTTTCTAATTGTGATCTCTATATATTCATGTGCTCCTCCTATTCCATCATGTATTTCTTAAAGGATATAGGCTCTATTGCTATTATTTACACACCTCAACCATGGCTGTGTAACAGACCTTTTCTATATGATCCCCTCTTAATAGAAGAAGTCCATGCCCTTTTTTAATAACTTTCAGCCTCTTTTCTATCTTTAGGAACCTTTCCTTCCTCTAACCATTCAATATATGGCTTTATCCAGTTTTGATAAGTTATGACTAGCATAGTTAGTGTCTCATATCCTGGTATAGTGATAGAATCTACAATTACTCTGTGAGGATAAGGCCTTCCGTCTATAGCTATCTTTGATAGAGTATTTGTCTCCATGTTATTCGATCGGGGGACCTGCTCAGTAGACCGCATTGTACCTTCCTTTTCCATTTGAACGGTTAAGAGCTTGACCTTTGCTAAACACTTAGCCATTTTCATCTTTGGCCTCAATTCCTCTTTTGATCTGTTTCACCACCAACTGTGAATCACTCTAGATTACCGAGGCAGCTGATCTCATTACTCTTGCCTTCTGCATTCCTATCAGCATGGCTTCGTACTCTGCCATGTTATTAGAAGCTAGGAATTTGATTTGGATAACATATTCTATATGTATGCTATTTGGCCCTTTAAGGATGATCCCTGCTCTTGAACCATTAGGACCCAACGCTCTATCCACCTGCAAAGTCCATAAGTTGATCTAGTGACTATCATCAAGAGGTGCATCTTCATCACACCCAATTACAAAGTTAGTACGGACTGGAGCTTTTATAGCCTTCCTTGGCTTGTAAATCACCCCGTTACTACCAATCTTAGTGGACCATTCCATGATCATTCCAGTCATTTTCACTTTCTGTAATATCTTTTTTTTGTGGTCAATCTGTTTTAACTATCATATGGAACTATTCAAAATATGGGTGGACTTTCTTAGTAGTAGAATATAGGGCGAAAGCTAGTTTTTCTAGAGTTGGATATCTGAGTTCTGCTCCTCTTAGGACTTGACTATAATAATAGACCGGGTACTATTATTATTCTTCCTCTCGGACTAATAATGCACCCATTGTTTCTTGTGAAACGGATAAGTATAGAGCCATGTTTCTCCAATAGTTGGTCTGCTTAGGAGTGGTGGGGACCTGAGGAAAGCCTTGAAATCTTCAAAGACTTGGTGACATTGATCGGTCTACTGAAATTTCTTTAAGCTCTTGAGTGTTTTAACAAAATGAAAGGCATCTTTTTGCAAAACAAGAGATGAAATGCCCTAGCGCTTTTATTCTTCCATTGTACCTCTAGACCTCTTTGATTGTTTTAGGAGGTTACATATCGAGAATAGCTTTAATCTTTTCTAGATTAGCCTTCATTCCTCTATAAGAAATTATAAATCCAAGAATTTGCCTGAACATACTCCAAAGATGCATTTTTCAGGATTAAGTTTAAGGCTAAATTTTTCTAGGAAAAAGAACATTTATCTGAGATCTCTAGCGTGGTCCTCCTTTTAAGCACTCTTAACAATCATGTCATCTATATATACCTCAACTTTTTCACCGATATGCTCTTTAAATATCATGTTGGCTAGTCTCTGGTAGGTGGCACCGATATTCTTTAGACCGAAGGGCATTGCTGTATAACAGTGCATACCTTTATCAGTAATAAAACTGGTTTTCTCTTGATCGTTTTCCCTATGGGGACTTAGTGATATCTTGTATATGCATCCATGAAACTGTATGCATTAAACCCCGTTGTAGAATCCACCAGCTAATCAATGTTTGGTAGTGGTTAGCTATCTTTTGTACAAGCTTTGTTGAGATCTGTAAAGTCAACACACATTCTCAACTTTTCGTTGGCCTTCTTCGCCATAACTATATCGGCGACCCAATATGGATAGTTGATCTCTTATGAAACCCATAGAGAGAAGTTTGTATACTTCTTGAGTTATTGTCGCTTGCTTATCTAACGCATGATTTCTCTTTTTTTGTTCGATTGGCTGACAATGCTCTCCCTCCTATAAGTTAGGGGTGATAATGTCTAGACTGACTCCTTTAATGTCATTAGGCTACCATGCAAAGGCCTGTTGGTGGTATGTAAGTGTTGCTACAATGCTTTTCTTGGTATCCTTATCCATGTCTGCCCCGATCTTAAAGATCTTTCCTTTGCCAATTTCTACAGGTCTTAGTCTTTCATCACCTAATTTGTCAATCTAAAGAGTTTCAATATTTAAGGATTAAATGAACCCCTTTAAGGCTACCATACATGTTTATGTAGTTGCCTTCCATTCTTCTCAGATAGCAATCTCCCCTTCCTTCATTAGGATCTTCATCGTTAGGTACCCAATATTGGTACTAATGTAGGTGTCATAAAGGAAAGGTCTTCCTATGATGGTATTGTAGGCAAAAGGCAAGTCTACAATCATAAAATTTACTAAGAAAACTTGATATCTGAAGTCATCCCCAATTTGAGCAATCATCTATATGGGCCCTTCAACTTGCTCATATTGGCCATTAAGATCGACTAGTTGAACTTTAACTTGTTGAAGCTCTTTTACCGAGTCTTTTAGTGCTTTGAAAACCTCCAAGGTCATCAAGTTCACTCACTCCTATTGTCTATCAATATCCTCTTGACCAAAATATTGTGTATTCTGCCTTCAATGACTAAAGCATCCTTATGCCTTGCTTGGATCCACCCCCTATCTTTCATAGAAAAAATTACCAAATCCAGGACTTGCTTTTTGCTGAGAAAGTATGTTATGAAGGTGCGTTATTTCTTTACTAGGTTGTCGTATAGTTTACTCCTCCTACAATGATGTTGATCATCGATAAGGGCTCCTCACGTGATTTTCTCTCTTGTCGTTAAGGGAATCTATCTCTTCTCTACTCCTGACCTTTGGATCTGATGTATTTCCATAGAACACCTTTTTGTATGAGTCTTTCCACCTCATCTTTTAATTGCCAGCAATCTTATATATCATGACCATGGTCTCTATGAAAATCATAGTATTTGACTTGGTCTCTTAGATCTGTGTTCTTTGATTTATCTTCAGTGGCGATCTTAACTCCTCACTCATTTGTTTTGCTGCCATGATGAGACACATTCAAAAGAGTATATCTTCTCTCATGGGAATGTTGGATGTTCCTTTCTTTTAAGCTATGTTTATGGTCTCCTCTGCCATTATAGTACTATTGGTCTTTTTTAACTTATTTTTTTGACTTTCTAGGGGGAGATGGCTTCCTAGAGGATGAGCCCCCTGCAACCTCCATCATAGAGCAAGCCATGCTAGGAGTTCTCAACTTTGGGAGTTCACTATCACTCTCATAGTTTCCTTGAGTTGTACGTGTTGCTTGGCCCTCATCATCAGCTCCTTAAAAGCTCTTGGCCTGTCTAGGTTCGATAAGTTGTATAACAATTTTGAGGTAGTTCCTGAAGTAAAGGCTCTGATAGCCATACTGTGGTCTAAGTCATCTACCATCACTACTTCTTTGTTGAACACTTCTACGAACACTCATAACATGCCCTCCTTCTTTTAGTAAAGCTTATGTAAATCAGTTGATTATTTCCTGATACACAAGCTTATGATAAAACCACGTGTTGAAAAGTTGTGCCAACTGGTCAAAGGAGCCAATACTCCTTGGCTTCAACCCTTCATACCATTATTGTGCCAAACTAGCTAGCATTGTTAGGAACATTTTATACAAAACAAAATCCTAATGAGTGTACAGTTATATAGTCATGTGAAACTATGAGACATGGCTCTTTGATTCACCAGCATCATCATATGTTGACAATCGGGGAATTTTAATATCTAGGTAAGGCTTATGTAGAGTTTGGTTAGCAAGAGAGGAAGTGTTTCTTAGGCTATAAGCGTAGTCATTGCGTTATGGTTGAAGCTCATTTAGCATGTGTTTTATGATGTCATAAAGGTTTGCTTGGGTAATGGGTGTTTCTAGTGTATCGGGTATAATCTTAGCTAATCGGAAAGAATAGGGAGTATCTAGTATATAGACTGGTGATGGTGGATGTGAAGGTTTAGCGATGTTCTTTTAAGCTTATCAACACCTTCTTTCATTTTAGCCATATAACTTACTGCAATATTAAACTCTCTAAAAATAGAGAGGTAGTCCATCTTAGTAGAAGTTTCTACATTTTTAGCGGAGCTGGTACCCGCTGCTACACCATCCAACTGTTTCTGCAGATTCACTTGTGTTACCATCGCAATGTTTAAGTGTGGAGTTTCCTCTAGAGGATTTTTTTCCCCTATTGTCTCCTCCTTCAGCCATACTAAGCTTACCGCACCAAATGATAATATTGAACATAAGCTCTTTGTTCTTATGAGGCGAGAAGCAGTAAGAGGACTGAACTAGATCTGTTCAGCTTGACCACTCCAATTCTCAAGTTAGAAGTAGAGAGATTGGAGGAAAAAAGGAATTAGAGAATGAGAGGTTGAGAATTATGGTTTTCTTACTTAGCAAATTATGTATGTATGAGTTTATATAGGTCTAGATTGCACATCTCCTATTAATTGATTTGGTGGCCTTACTCCATATCCCTTCCTCATTGGTGGACATCCACTCACCAAATATCAGGTGGCAGAAGGCATGCCTACAGGGACTGTCAGGTAACTTGTGACAGTGCAGCGGCTTGTCCTTTTTGTCTCCTTGGGTCCATTTGCACCTTTGTCTATTCTTATAGGGCACAAAACTCTTGACTGATATTGATATAGGCTTTGGTGTGCTTTCTTTGATTATTCATGCTTTGCTCTCCTCGTCTTGGTCCTGATCTTGGTTTGGTCTCCTTCTAACCTTGTACAGAGTGATCTTGGGAGGTAGATAGGTCATTTGCGACCTAGGTTACCATATACTATAACTTGATTATTTACACTATTCCTTTTGGATTCCATTGCATCCTATTGAGTTTGATTTTTTTTTTTAAAAAAATATCTGAAAATATTAGCCAATTTCATTAAATTCTGAATTGCATGTAGGAATTAGATAAATATAACTTAGGCATGGAACTTTTAGCAAACAAGGGTTCTTCAATAATTCTACAACTTTGTTGGAGCAAACCAATTCTTCAAAAATCTAAGTTTTATGTTTACTCCTATATATTTAATAAATGAAAAAGGATTTTGTATTTAGGAAAAATTATCATTTACCTCTTGAGGTTCAAAAATTATATAATTTGCCCTTATATCTTTATATCTGTTAGACTATATAGTTTTTCTTTTAAACTTTAAGTCATTTACTGTTAGTCAGAAAAAATATTATATATTTCAAATAAAAAATCTAATGGAAAGACATGTTAGTAGAATATGATAAAATAGATGAGATAAGTCATATAATTTTTAAATTTCAATGAAGTTCTAATACAATATGCCAAACTTTATAGGGTAAATAGTATCTTTCCCTTCCTTTCTAAAAATTTAGCTATTTGTGATTCCACAATTCTAGAACCCCCCCTTCTCTACAATAGAATTTGTAGCCTTTAGAATGATCTAGATACCTATAAAATAGCAATGAGTAGATCTAGAATACAATTTATCCTCAACATCATTGTAAAGGCATACCTCTGAAGGACAACCTAAAACTCGAAAATGATTCAAGCTAGATTTCCTTCTGGACCACAACTTAAACGACGTTTTAGCCATATACTTATTGGAGACTCTATTGAGGATATATAATGTCATTTTCATAGTCTCACCCTATAAAAAGTCTAGGAGATTTGACCTTGACATGATACTCCTTGCCATTTCATTTAAGGTGCAATTCCACTTTTCGGCCATTCCATTTTGTTCAAGACTACTCGGTATAGTAAATTGAGCTACTATTCTACAGTCCTTCAAGTATTTGTCAGAAGGATCATTTACTTGTCTTGCAATACTATATTTGCCATAATACTCTCCACCTCGATCAGATCTAACAATCATGATAACCTTTTCCAGCTGTTTCTCAACTTCAGTCTTGAAATTCTTGAATTTATTAAAAGATTCAGACTTTTCTTTTAATCAAATATAGAAATTCATATCGGGAAAAATCATCAATGAATGTTATGAAATACTTGTTATTACGTATTGTTGGTGAATAAGGTCTGCATATATCTATATAGATTATCTCTAAGAGATGTAAACTTTGAATAGATCCCTTTTTCTTAATCTTGGTTAGTTTTCCCCTACAATAGTCAACACATGTTTCTAGGTCACTAAAGTTAAGGGCAAATAGGATATTATCCTTGATTAGCCTTTCTACCATTTCTCCAGAAATGTGGCCAAGCCTTTTATTCCATAGCATAGAAGACTTATCATTTATTAGCAGTCTTTTGGCGACATGTTCAACAATACAGAATGTAGAATAAATCTCATTTGAACTCAAACACACTTGATACAGACCATATGACAAAAAAAAAATAGTCAACTGCTTTTGAATCAAAAGTTATATTTACAACCGCATCTTTAAATACAGAAGCATAGCCAACAAAAATAACTTCCACTGTGTCATTGTTGCCAACTGTGAGCAATGACTCTTCTTTATTTGGTTTTCTCTTGTTTATGAACCCCTACAATGTGAAAGCAATATGTTTAGTCACTCCACTATCAAGCCAAGAAGAACTGGATGTGGCATCAACCAAATTGGATTTACAAACTACAAGACTAAAAGAGTTACATGTAAACTCACGCTTTTCTAACCAACTTTTGTATTTCTAACCAAATTTTGTATTTCAAACAGTCCGACTTTTTATGACCTTTCATTTTACAAAATAAACATTTAAGTTCCTTTTTTATAAAAACTTTATCAGCACCCACATCACCAGATCAGACAGACTCTTTATTAAAACTAGGAGCATTAAGTTTAACTTTCTTACCTTTTCTTTTACCTTTCCTCTGAGGACCTGATACAAGAAGCACGGTACTAACTTGACCCACCTTCAACTTCTCCTTCTCAGCTACACATATGGCAATGAAGGCATTAACTATCTATGGATCCTTCCTTTAGTTGTATGCAGTAATAAACATCCCAAACTCTGGTAGTAGAATTTTAAGAGCTTGATGCACGATACAAGCATCAGGGAGAACTATGTCAAGGTTTTGTAGCTTATTATGTATGTGGACCATGGTGAAAATGTATTCCCTCACACCTCCTACTTCGTTATATCTCATGGAGTATAACTACTTCAAAAAGGTACCAATCACAGCATTTATAGATACTTGACAACACTTAGATAATGCAGTCAAAAACTCCTTTGCTATATGAGTCTCTAGCAAACCACTCAACAAGTGCTCTGAAATTGACCTTTTTATGGTCAAATAACACATGCGGTTCATTTTGTACCATGTTGAATACATGCAGTTCATTTTGTACCATGTTGAATGTAGCTCTTTGTCAACAGCTGAACTCTCAGCAGTCAGGTCAATTGACTTGAGAGTTATCATGACAATGTCAATATCTGCCAACTCCATAGCTAATAACATGTCTCGCTCCCACGTCTTATAATTAGAGTCAATTAGCATTTCAAAAGTCATTGTATTATTGTTAATTGAAAAGGTGACTGCAAAAATCAATAATATAATACTTTAGTATAAAACAATAATAATACTCAAAGTCATAGAAGAGTATTAATCCAAGAATTTCAGCGCATTATTATATAAATACCTTTGGGCATAATATATAACATGCAGTAGTAAATTCTTAATATAAGCATGATTTGAGAATTTACTAAATATTTGCAAATTTATCACCTTTGGGTGTACAAACCACTTGTACAAGCTCATTCTCAATCATGTCTTGCATTTTTCATCTCCAAATTTAATTTATAATAAACACATTTGGCCTTAATAATTATAAATTAAATCCGATATATCTCTAAAATATATAAGACCGAATATTTCTCAAAATCTCAGGTAAAAAAACCGCTTTGGAGATAACATTTCAACTGATTTAAAAAAAATTCTTATACCGATATACACCTTATTTATTGCCTTAAAAATAATTTAATAATATAATTTTCATTCCTTATGGAAGTGGGACTAAATGTCCTAAAATATTATGTTAACAATAATTTAATCAGTTACATTGTCAATTTTTAATTGAAAAAAATAAATTTTCAGATGTGACAATGTTATACTCATGTATAAATTAAATATCATGAGATAAAAAAAATTTATCTCTTAAAATGTCACAATTAATCTCAAATATGGTTTTTAAAATTAATTTAGAAATTTTCAAATTAATTTAGGTTAAAACCAGGCGAAAAAATGCCTATAGGAGTGAAAAATAACCATATAAAAACTTAATTGAAAAATTCAGAAATTTTAGGAGCAAAATCGAAATAAAAAGGAAAGTGGGCAGCTGCCCGCGCATGCGCCTGATGCAGCACGCATGTCTATCCTGACACGCCCACACTCTACACCTGCTAGACATCTACTCCCACCGAGTGGCGTGACTTCCACGCGTGCACCATCTTCATCTCGATTCCATTTTTTCTACAATTTTTTAGTAAGTTTTTTTGGCAAAATCTCGTTAAATCTCATTTTCATTCCAAAACTCAATTACACTCAATTTTTCTCCTTAGCTCAATGAGAAAAATACGAAAATGACTATAAAAACATGTGATTTGACTTTAATATCACTTGATAGAAAATCAATTTAGCCAAATTTATTCTCATGATCTAAAACATAAAATTTAAAGCACAAAACAAATTTAATTGAAATAGAGGACGTAGAAAAAAATCTGATTTCGCCGATTTCATCGTAACAAAAACGATCTGAATGAGTTTGCACTAAAAACTTCTCATTTGCTGACTCAGAATGATGAAATTTTTTAACCTTATCATTTTCTTTTATCCATTTTCAACTTTATATATGGGTGAGAGTCAGTAACAAAAAAAATTTAGTCTACTTAAATAATAATCACGGACAATTCAACACACCCATATTATTATTTGATCCACATTAATTATCCACATGAAATTAATTAATGAAATTTTGTCTAAATAAAGAATTGATTAAGTTCTTAAAACGCTTTATTTTGTAATTTTTCTTTATTTTTTAATTAATGAGTCCATAGTAATAATTAAATATAAAATATATCTGACAGTATGAATTTAATTCAAGGAAAGAGTATTTCCTTGAATCACTGTTTCAAAATGCATACAGCAGCTCAAATGGTTCCACCATTGGCAATGGGTAAGCACATTCAGAACACCCACAACTCAAAATTCAATAACGACAGAAGGAAAGAAATAAAATGCACTTTCCCTTATAGCTTCTAGACCCACCAAGCTGCAGGCTCAGGTTCGTGCTGCTATACTAGTGCAACTATGAGAAAT
>CATIWF010112470.1:0-13624 GCA_949630135.1 Balakata baccata
ATAAATTTAATTTTCATCATTATAAGCACTTTAATTAGTATTTTCCACTGGTAAAATTTTAATGTCTAACAAAAGAATGCAATTTAATATTTGTCACTATCAATTTATTATCATTTATATTACTTCAAATTTCGTCATTCACTTTACAACTACCCCAGCAACCTATGAATTCGTCACATGTTTGAAATCTTCTTTAATTTTAAATTTTGGATTTGGCTTTCCAAAAGAAAATGTTTCTTTTTTTTTAAGGAAATCTCCAATTTCCTTTAACTGTTAAGAAAAGACAAAATTTTTTTATACTGTTGGGCTATTACCCTCTACGCAAAAAGAAAAGATTTTGATTCATACCTATACTTTATATACAGCGGAATCATTTATTAACTTATTTCCTAAGTCAATATTGAGGATCTTAAATTTTTACCTATAGGTAATTTATTAACTTATTTCCTAAGTCAATATTAGGCAATATACAAATGTGGGAGCCACCTAACTCATTAAATTTGAGCTGACCAAGTAATTATGTTTGAATTATGATTCTAATAATAAAATAACGATAATAATATGGCTAAATTATAAAAAAATATTCTGAATTTTACACTTTATTATAGTTATGGTCAATTTTTTAAAAATTTGAATTTAATTATATGTACTTTAAATTTTATAATAAATTTTACCTTGGGTGAAATGTATCTCACTCTAAATTTACGTGACAATAATATGAAAAAATATTAAAAATATAAAATAATGAGGTGAAAACCACGATGGAGCTGATATGAAAAAAAAATGTCACATGGATATATAAACAAAAATGATGCCGTCTTACACATCAAATTACCCCTACCACTTAAACTAAAACGATACTGTTTAACTAAAAGATAGACAAATAATATTATACAAGATCTATTTTGAGAAAGTAATGATTTTGAGAAAGAAATTCAATGATCTATTTTAACAAATATAATTTTTAAAATGATATCATTTTTGTTTTTATATCCATGTGATAATTTTTTCAACATCAGTTCTACTGTATTTTTCACGTCATTATTTTATATTTTTAATATTTTTCTATGTCATTGCCATATAGTCTTTGAATGAGATTCAATATATTCGAAGCAATATTTGTTATAAAATTTAAAATACATATAATTAAACTTAAATTTTTAAAAAATTAACCATAACTTTAATCAATTGCACAAAAAATTCAGAATTTTTTTTTTTTTTTTTTTTGTAATTTAGCCTAATAATAATATAATAATAAGGTATTTGGCTTATTACTTGGCTTCTCTTGCTCATGGTTTCCCTCGTGGATTTCATGTTCTTTATTCTCCTACGGCTCCTCTTCAAGTGTGGTTGCTTCATGAATTGCAAATGTTATTAAATTAAAAAAAAAAAAAAGAACATTGAACTCCAATTTCATCTAAATTTTAAATTTAAATAATCAATTTAAAGTTAATAAAACGAAGTTCAATTTAAGCTCAATATAAGTAATTTAATTTCATTTAATCATTTGAATTTCAATTTAATCAACTAAGTACTAATTGAACTTAATTTGGTCAAATTATAGTGCTATTGATTGACATAAGTTATGATTAATTAAATTGAAGTTCAAAAGTTCAATTTATTAAATTGAAATTGATTAATTGAATTAAATTAGACTTTACTTTATTTAAATGAAGTTCAATTGATTGAATAAAAATAATTTATTTAAATTTAATTGGATTAAATTTTGAATAAATTGATTAAATTAAGGATCATTGATTAATTTAACTTAAATTCATTGAACTTGGGTTCAATTAATTAATTATTAATTAAATTCAGAATCAACTTATTAAATTGAATTTATATTGATTAATTGAACTTCAATTTAATAATTTGATTAATAATAAATTGAATCTCAAACAAATCAATTTATAATTTTAAAGTTCAATTAATCAATTTCAATTTAATAAACTGGACTTAAATTTAAGTATTAAATTTATGAAATAAAAATTGAACTTTAATTTAAGTTTAGTTAGATCAGTGTAAGTATAATTAATTGGTAGAATCTTAATTTAATCAATTCAAATTTAATTTAAACTCAATTTATTCATATTTAAATTCAATATTCAACTCCCCCTAAATTAATTCAATTCATCAATAATTATTTGATTAATTAATTAACTGAACTCCAATTTAATTCAATTATATTCAAATAATCAGTTGCTATTCAATCGATTGAAGTTCATTTAAGTTCAACTTAATTAATTTAAATTCGATTAATATATTAAATCTCAATCAACTAAATCCAGTAAATCAATTAAGTATAATTTTATTAATTTGAATTGTTTTAAATTATGTTTTAATTTAGTTAAATGAATCTTGATGTAATAAAAGTAAGTTTAATTAATCAGCTTCTATTTGTTCCAATTTGTTCGAACTGATGCCTGCATAGTGGACCTCTGGAATTTCTTTTCCCAGTTAGGAGAGGTAGCTAGGCCAGGATGAGAAGTAGCAGTCTCAGTCAGATGGAATTTCAGTATTTGGTTTACCCAATAAAGAGTTTGGTATCACTATTTCAATGGGTGTGAATTTTTTAGATTAAATGGCGAAAATTGTCCTGATTACGTGAACTTGGTTACTTCTTCCCTTAAAGAAAACGTAAACAAAGAAAGTAAGAAGTTCATTCTGTGCTTGGATTAGTAGTGAGTGATTGATGAACCTTACTTATATTGGTTTTTTTTTTGTCCCACATGTAATCGGTTAGAGATTAGGGTTGTGTGATGTATGTTTGTTGATGTCCTGTAAACCTGTTACTAGCTGCTTCAAGCATAGAAAAATACCAGGAAGGTGAATATGGGTCAGATACATGTTGAGTTTAACTTGTAATGTAATATTGGTGTGGCTGGCCTGACTCAGTTGGAGGAACTCTTTCTTGCTTTGTGAGATGCATTTCAATTCATACTATCACTATGCCTGACTTGATTTTTTAAGGAACTCTTAAAAACTTTTTTGTATAAGGCACCGGTGGTTCTTTTTGGTATTTATAGTACTTTGTGCAAAAATCTTAGCACTTAACATTTAAGCGTATTGTTTTTGTTACAAAACTTGATAACAATGACATTTGTTGTGCTAATATGATATTTAAGGGAATGCGTTAATTTTTAGTGTTCTTTAAATTGTATTACTAAGATGTGATTTAGCCATGTTTTTTATGGTAATGGAAAAGGAAATAATAAATAATATATTAATCAATGAATCAAAAATAATGTGACTTTTTGCCATGAAGTATAAAAAATTTTACCACAAAAAAGTTAAATCAAATGAATTGATTTTCTGATTTGCAACAAATAGTTTGAATATTGTCACCAATTGTCGCTAAAAACTAAGACATTTAGGGATCAGATACGATATTGTCCCAAAATATTGATTACGACGATCAACAGGTAAATGAGACGATTTTGTTTACTTTTCATGTATCCGGATATTTAAGAACGAAATTGGTTTCGATCCTAATAGCAGCACTTTTAGGAATGAAATACAAAAGTCATTAGCAAGGTTGGAAAAATCGGTCCGATCAATGAACCAAAAAAGTCAGTGAATTACGAGTTTAAAATTGAACTGGAGTATTTAGTATTTTCATAAAATATATCGTGTCTCATATATAATAAAATATAATATGTCTTATATATAATCAAAATAGAATATAAGTTATTGGAAGTCATTTATAGTATACAAGACTAATATAATGTGTCATATTCTTTTTTTTATTATTTTTTAAAAAATTATATTTCATATATTTTTATAATTGAATATTTATCTAATTATTAAATGTAAAGGTAACATATAACTTGAAAATACAATCAATCAAAAATCTCAAATTGTAAAAGAAAATTAATATAAAAAAAATAAAAAATAAAATATAAAAAAAGGTGAACAATCCGACATAGAAAAAGTAAAAAAGAATATGACATAACATCTTATAAATAAGGACGTGTTAAACTTTTAAAAACATATATATTTTGACCAATTTTAACTAGTTTGTGGTAACACATCTAGTTTTAGAGTCAATTTTTTTGTTAAACCGGTTGAGTTAGCTAAATTGAACTAAATTTAATAATTAAATTTTTTTTTGCAAAAAATAAAAAAAATCTGGAAAAACCAATTAAAATCGGCTGGGTTAGCCGGTTCATGGTTTGAGCTGCCAGTTCGCCATTTTTTCCCTCGGTCCAATACCCCTCCAGTTTTCTACCCCAAAACCAACCAGCCTAGTGGCCGGTTCCCAATCTTTCCAATTGAATCGGCCAGGCCAGTCTGGTTTTTATAACATTGATAGTCAGTTAAACTCTTTAGCGACGGTGTTCTGCAATGAAATTTTTTCATCCAACAAAGTTTTAGCGACGAAAGCTTGAACTTTAGGGACGAAATATTTCATTTTGTCCCTAATTCTCGATTTTGTTGTAGTGTCACAAGTGATTCTCGAATTAGGTTTAATTTAACTTGAATAATTTGGAGTTCAATTGAATAATTGAAATTAATTAAACTGATTAAATTGAGTTTAAATTGATCTCCTTCATTAAATTGAGTTCAACTAATTATATAAACTCACATTAATCTTATTAAATTCAACTTGAAATTCAATTGATCATATTTGAATTCATTTGATTAATTAAGTTTAAATTGGTTATATTGATTAAATTGAGATTTAATTGATTAATTAAATTTAAATTGATTTTATTGAACTAAAATTGAAGTTTTGTTAGTCAAAATTGGTTGATTGAACTTAATTGAATTTTAATTAATTAATTTAAAATTGATTAGTTACTCTTAAAAATTTAAATTGATTAAATTAAAGTTTAATTTATTAATTTAACCAATCAAAATTAAATTTTAGTTCAATTAAAGAATTATGTGTAATAAAAAAATAAAAATAAATTAAATTAAACGTGTTAAGAAAAAAATTGAATAAAGTGGAGGGGAAAAAAAAAAGAAGAGAAATGCTCTTAAAAACAAAAACCAACAAACATAGTAGGAGTTAATTAAAACAATGTGCTAGTTTCCCAGAAAAAGAAAAAATAGCACTAATTTCATATTCATTTCCAAGTATGCATAGATATAGAAAATTTATACATTCGGTTTTGCAATCAACTAAATTTTTTATATAATTATCAAAAACCAACAAACATAGTAGGAGTTAATTAAAACAATGTGCTAGTTTCCCAGAAAAAGAAAAAATAGCACTAATTTCATATTCATTTCCAAGTATGCATATATATAGAAAATTTATACATTCGGTTTTGCAATCAACTAAATTTTTTATTATTATGTCTTGCACATAATTATTAGATATTAAATTTGTCATTAATTATCATTTGATTTTTACATTTATTTTTTATTTTTTTATTAATTTGTTTTGTTTTGTTTTAGTATTTTATTCACAATAAATTATAGAAATGCATGTCTATCTCAAATTCCATCAAATTACTAGTTTATCTACTATTAAAAGTCGTATATAAAATATAAATATAAAGTACTTTAAGGTCATTTTGCATGTCTTATGTATTCCAACTTTTACACAATAACGTAAAATAGAGGTAGTAAGTAATTTACAATTATTTTGTCTATTTGTTTTTTTTTAAACCATTTTGTTCATCTTTCTAAATTAATAATTTGTCCATTATTAAAAATTATATAAAATAGAAATAGTAAATTCTTTCGGTCATTTTATCTGTCATCCCTTACTCCCAACTATGTACATGATATTTAATAATTAGACTCATCATTATTAAATAAATAATAATAATATTTTTCAATAAATTAATTTTAATTATTATATAATTAAGTTACAGTGATGATTATTAATTATATTTGATTATTATATTTTATATAAAAGTAATTTATATATACCATGTATATGAAAGTGTACGTAATCTATTTTTTTCATTATGGTTGTTAATTTATTTATTATATACAAATTATCTTATCTATTATAAATTTATTTTTTATTTTTTAATATTAGTTATCTATTTTTTTATACATAGTTCTAATAGAATTGAACTTCTGATTAATGAATTATTAATACTATTCACTAATAAATTAAATTAATAATAAAAAAATTAACTCAATTAACTAATTTAATCAAGTTGTTTAATTTTTTATTAATGTGTCTTGCACGTGATTATTAGATATTATATTCGTCATTAATTACCATTTAGTTTTTATATAACTTTTTTTATTTTTTTATTAATTTATTTCATCTTATTTGAAATGTTAATTAATTAATTAATTTTTGAGCTAAATATAGAGTTATAGCTAATATTTAGGACAGATTGCATGTTTATTTCAAATATTAAGTCATGTATAAAATAAAAGTAATAAATATTTTAAGGTTATTTTGTCTGCCTCTATTAATGTGCATTATTCGTGACTATTAGATATTGAATTCATATTATAACTTATATAAAGATTACTAATTTATCTATTAGTAAGAGTCATATATAAAATAGATGTAGTAAATATTTTACAGTCATTTTATATGTCTCTCTATTTCCAATTATCTTTAAAATTTCTGTTAAGAAGTGTTTCATTCATTATTATATAGTAATTCATGTATTTCTATTAATTATATGAATTTAATTATTTTGCCACAAAAGAATTATCCATTTGTGTAAATCCTGTTTTTATATGCATGATTTTCATTTTATTAATAAATTGACTATTTATTGTTTTTTATTTGAAATTTTTTTAAATTACCGTTTTTTTTAATAAACGTTGAGTTTTCTCTAGAGCAAAACCTTTGTAATTAAGGCAAACAAGAGTTCTCAATTTTTTACAGAATTCGTGCTTTTATTTATGAATTAAATCAATAATATATCATCATTATTAAATAAATAATATATATATATATAATATAGTTATTTAATCCTAATAGAATTGAACTTCTAATTAATAAATTATTGAGACCATTCACTAATATATTAAATTATTAAAAGACAAAATTAACCTAGTTAACTTATACAATTATATTGGATTTTCGGTAATTTTGCTTGTCCCCACCCCCTCTATATAGCAAAATCTTTGTACTTAAGGCAAACAAGAGTTCTCAATTTTTTAATGAAAATTTTTTACATGAATAGAATGCATGCTTTTATTTATGAATTAAATGAATAATATATCATCATTATTAAATAAATAATAATAATTTTTTATATATAAAAAATATAGTTATCTAATCCTAATAGAATTGAACTTCTAATTAATTAATTAATTATTGATATCATTCACTAATAAGTTAAATTATTAAAAGACAAAATTAACGCAATTAACTAATACAATCATGTTGGTTTTTCGATAATTTTGCTTGTCCCCCCTTACTCCCATTTATATATATATATATATATATATATATATATATATATATATATATAGTATGATAAAATAGCTAGCTAGCATATTTAGAATAAGTTGTACAAGTTGAAGGTTAATTTATTTAAATTAATTAACTTATTTGATAGGTCACTGGTTATCTAATCTAATGGTCAAAATTTGAAACAAATGATCTCAGAGTTACAAATATCTAGGTTTATCAATAAATCTAGTGCATTATAGAAGGATTCTAATTTAAAATATAGAATTCAATTAAAGTTTCATTTAGTTCTATTTGGAACAAATTCAAAATTTAATATTCATTTATATATTTTTATAAATTACCCTTATAATGATTTTTGGAAAAAAAATATAGACTTATGCAGAAACATACATTTGGATTAAATATATGTAGAAATAAACTAATTTTGCATAAACATACCCTTGCAATATTTTAAAAAAATCTCAAATATAATTATAATTATAGTCATAATTATAATTTATAATGTTATATAATTAGATAAAATTTATGTAACAAGACTCTTACCGTCCGTTTGGTTTATTGATTTTAATTAAGCCATCAGATTAGTGTTAATCTTATATTTAATTAAGCTAGAGTATTTGTTAAGTGTATAAATATTTTAATCCTAATATTAACTTATCTAAATTTCTAATTCAATGTTTGGTATGAGTGTTTAAGGTATGAGTGTTTAAGTAATGTGATAAATTAGTAAAATAATTAAATTACTTAAATATCATTTGTCCTATATTTAAAAATTATTGATGAGTCCCATGTACCAAATTGAGTTCCTATTTTCTTATTTATTATTCTGAATACGTGTTCTCAATTTTCTCTGGAGTGATTTTGAATTTGGGTCTAAATCACCACTTTTACTATTAGCTTTTTTTAAATAAAAGAAAAATTATTATTTACCCTATGTACTTTGATATATACATTAGTACCTCTTGAAATTTGAAAAATATATGATTTATTCCTTATAATTTGACATAATACACTAGTATCCTTTAAAATTTGAAACAGAATATAATACAATAGTACAAAAAATATTTTTTTTTTGTTCATGGAGTATTAGTCTATTAAATCAAACTTGCAATTGTATACTAGTACAATATATCAAAACTTCAAGGATTAAATAATATAATTTTTAAATTTCCGGAATACTAGTATATTGTGTTAAACTATATGAGACAAATCGTATATTTTTCAAATATTAGGGTGATATTATTATATTATATCAAACTACGCGAGCAAATAGTCCCCCAAAAAATTATTCTTTATGCTACATATTATTTTTTTTTTCAATTTGATTGGAAGCAAATGAAATAGACTATAAATTCTCCTTTGCACAATTCGATTTATCTCGAAATTGGTTGATCTGAATATTTTAGTATTTTATTATGCCTTTTTTTATAGTCTTTGATCTTTAGTTTTGTAAGTAATTGAACGGAAAGAAATTTTAGTTAAGGTTAGTTAAGGGATTTTAATTTCATAAATATAGGAATTAGTAATTCCAATAGAATAGGATTAGTAAAGACATGAGAAAGATGGACTTAGCTAAAACTAATTCTATGGGTTAACTATGCCCATGAGATTACTAAGACAAACTTCATTTTTTGAACAAAATATGGGATTAGTAGATAATCCTATGGCTTAACTAAGCAATCCCTTATATCAAATGGGATGTTAGAGTTCAATTGCTCTTGAAAAGTGAAGAAGAATATGAAAATAGGGAAAAAAGAAAGGAGGTGATTGTATTTGCGAAATGAGAAAGAGAATAAGATAAGAATTAAGTTAATTTTAAGTTAATAAAGATATTTTTATCAATAAAATTTATTTGGTTCATTTTATAAAATTCATTTATAAAGTCCATCTATTTTACTAAAATTTGATTTTAATTATGAATCAATTTCATAAATTTAATTTAAAAAATTATAGTAAAAAATGTTAAGAAAAGAGTTATGTTGTTGTTCAAGCAATTTAAGACCTGTATTTTATATAGTATCCTTAAAACAAATTTGCTTCTACCACTGATGCTTAAAATCAAGTGACATTTGTTTTCCAAAATACAACATATTAAGACAAGAGTTAAACACCATAACAAATGCCAACAACGAACTAAATGTATATCACACTCTATACTTGAAGAAAAGCAAAGGAGATGAGGAGAATAAAGCACACAATATTAAGTGAGAAGGTGATGGAAGCACCTATTATACTAGTTGGAAGAAGAGAAGAAATTAATGTGATTAAACCTTGCCCATAATGTACTTAGAACACCTCATTATCAGCTTCATTGATGGTTGTAACATATTTGAAGAAAAAACTTAAATGACAAGAAGTTCAAAAAATAAATATGGAAAACCAATGACATTCGTATGCGAATGTTATGCACCTACATCCATGAATTTGCATCATCTGCACCCGAGCACACAAGGGAGAACCTTTCATACTATTCTCTTATCAATGTAAGAATGCATCTTACTATATAAATATATGTTACAACTTCACATTTAGGTGATATGAGACAACTCTCACTTTCACTTATTGAACTTTAGTAAGGAGCTTACTTTGATCTTTAATTTCTATTCACACATCCACCATTTTGAACATATGAATACATTAATTCATAGTCTTTATATTAAAAAACACATATTGAGATTATCCTCCTAAAACCGAGTTGTGGATTCCATGTGAATTATCATTTCAAAATAGCTCATAATCACAAAATTTCCAATAAGTAATTCATTTTTGGCTAAAGGTGCAAATCAACCCCTCAACTATACCCTTTAATGCGAGTCACACCTCAAACTATGACTCAGTACAATTAAACTCCTGAAATTTAAATTAATTACAATCAAGCCCCTAAAGTAGACATTTGTTAGCCACTATTAACCCACTGTCATTGAGTTAACTTGATCTAGTGAGACGATATCATTTTGCCTAAATTAAAATGTCGTTGTTTTAATTAAAAAAAAAAAAGATGTTAGTTGAGGGGCTAAATGTGCAAATCAACCCCTCAACTATTAACTAGGTGCAATCGAGCCATTGAAATTTAAAATTGGTGCAATTGAGCCTCTGAAATTTAAAATTGGTGCAATCAAGTCTCTCAATTTTTTACCCAACATATTTGCAATCACTCATAGCTAATGCAATTAAGAAAGACATGTAATTATAAGACATAAAATCGCTTTTGGATTGATTAATTAAGTGAAACTTAACATCATCAACTTTACAATATACACAATGTAATCACACTGTTGTAGCATAAATTAAAATCTAAAAATTGTATATTAAAAGCCAAAAATTCATTTTGTAATTTCGACACCTATAAAATCTTCGCCCTGAGTTCGATTCTATTCATGAAGTATATTTTTGAGTGTTGAAATTGTAGTAGCACATTAGTGTCACTACAATTTCTTCGATTCATTCACTGCAAATTACTGAGACCGAAGAAGATCATGTCATGATCTTACTTTACAAATTCTAAATCTCTAAGTCTCAAGCAAGAAAGTTTTGCATATCACATTTAGCCCACTTTATGAAATCGTTTTGGTATATTCTTAAAAAAAAAAATTGAAATGATATCGTTTTTGGAAATCAAGTTGATTCAATGACAATGAATTAACAGAAGTCTACTTTAGATGTTTGATTGTACTAAATTTAAATTTTAAAGACTTAATTATACTAAATTATAGTTTGAAGTGTAAAGCACACTAAAAAATATAGTTGAAGGCTGAGTTGCTCCTTTTGTCTTCATTTTTTATTAACATATAAACTTTGAAATTGCAAATGAATTTCAATTCATTCCAAACAGGATATTAATGGAGCAACCGAGGTGAATTATTTAATGATGAAGTGCAAAAAGCTGAGGTTATGTGTCCAAAGAATTCAGCCTTGCTTCTTGAACTGATACAATCACTCACTATGCTACGTGGCAATTGAAAGGTGCATTGTGATGTATTGTTAATCATTTTATTTTTTTTAAATTGAGTAAATATTAAAAAAATATTCAAACTTAAATTATTTTCAAAATTTTAAATTCTTCTATCAATTAAGCTTACAAATGGTAACATGTACGAATTTTTCTGTATATATTTGAATTCGTTTAAATTTTAAAGAATAATTCTATTAGAATTTTGAAATGAATTTAGATAGAAACCTTTGGATACTCGTTATCTGTTTATATATATATAATTTATTGAGTGTAATAATATACAAATATAATGATTGAAGATTTTAAATATATTTTTTATGAAAATGAACAATATTTAATTTTATTTTTATATAATTTGATAAATTATTTTAATTTGAATGTGTTGAATTAGATTTTGTATTTTATTTGATGTAATATTAATTTATAGTAGATTGTTTGTATATATTTTAATTTTAATTATTTAGTTAGTTAGAATTTTATTTTATTTTAAATTTTTTAATAGTAAACGGATAATTAAACATATTCAGATATTAATAAAATAATATTAATCAGATTTTGGATAAGTACAGATATTCATATTATAATTTTAAATAAATCTGGGATAAATTTGAGTAATGAAATATATAATCAGATTTGGATTAGGATAAGACATTTTTCTAGGATATTTTAACTATTGCCATCTTAATTAAGCTAATAGCAATATCCAAAATCGCTGGAAATTTCAAGTAGGCCCATATGATTTCTCCTATTTTTTTTTTTGGAAACATGTATTTGTGAATTTTTTTGGATTTTACTTTTTCCATCAATTTTTAGTCTAAATAACCTCTTATATTTCATTTTTATTCTATTTTACTCTTTTAATATTCAAATTTTATTATAATTTGCCCTTTAATTAACTCATACTTCATCCACCAATGTCTTTTTTTCAGTACATTACATAATATATGATAGTTGGATGTGTGTTTTTGAATTCTTAAAAAGAAAAATTCACTAAAAACAAAATATAAAAAATAATTTAATTTAGACTTAAGAATGTAAAATAATAAAAATGAACCATTAACCGAGTATCTCTTGTGCTGTGAAATATGGAGGAAGTAGTATGATGAGCCCTCTAGTCAAAATATTTACTATATATATATATATATATATATACACTTAATTAACAAGTGATGGTGATGAAAGTATAATTAGGCTCGTGCGCGTTATACTTAGACCAGCCAATAGGGCACGTGCAGGTGGTGTAGGCCCATTCTCCTATTTTGACATTTTTTTCATCAAACCGCTCTTTTCACTTTTAAATGGGCGGCCTCGTGCAGTTTTCAATGTGTTAAATATTAAAAAATAAAATTAAAAAAATTTATAACTCATAAAAAAAAATTACATTAATTTAACATATTAGTTATTCTTTGAAATTTAAAATTTATATAATTAATTTTTTTAATAAAAAATTTATATTATTTATTTTTTTATTTTATATTTATTAAATTATATAGTTGTTTTTAAAAAATAAAACTTAATTTTCTTTATTTTTGAATAATTCAATATAAAAGAAAAGAAAATTGTAATATTATATATTTATTATTTATAAAATAATAAATACTTTAATATAATGATAAAAAATAAAAAGATAATTTTATAATTAGCAATATTAATATTTTTCTAACAAACATAATGTTTTCTTTTAATTTTGGAGATAAGCAAAGAGTGAAAAATAAAAATTATTTTACATTTTATCTTAATATTCTTTATTTTTTAAATAAAATAAAGTAAAAATCCTTTCTTATTTTATACTTTTATTTTTTCACTTTCATATTTTTTCTTTTATCGAAGCATTAAGTATGTTTTGGAGAAAAAGTACTTATAGGAAATAAAAGTTATTTTACATCATTTTTTTGTTTTTCTTCTTTTTTCAATCGGATTAAAGTAAGCGTTATTTCTTGTTTTACATTTTTTTTCCTATTTTTTCCTTCTATGAAAACATTAGGTCTATTTTTACATCGAAGAAAAAAATTAAAAAAAATAAAATTTATTTTATCTCTTCTCTTTTTAAAGAAAATAAAAATACTTACTTATTTTACACTTTTATTTTTCGTTTCCACATTTTCCTTCAATAGAAAATGACTTTTCTTTCTTTTTTTCTTTTTATTTATTTACCTTGTTTTGACGCAGAAACCACCGCCGTCCGTAAGATAAGAATAAGATTAGAAACAGCTCTGACCAACGCTCAAATCTCTTTTCAAACTTACGATATTTGATCTGGCGGCTATCTTTTCTTCCACTCACATGATTGCCACACGTGTTTTATGTTTTTTTTCCCCGGAATTTAC
>CATIWF010112495.1:0-25808 GCA_949630135.1 Balakata baccata
CTAAATGAATAAATTTATATTTTTTCTCATGTTCTTTTATTGCATGTTCTGATAATAACTGAATTGTTTCTAAATCTTCATTTAAAGCTATAGTTTGTTCTGTAGTTTTTATTGAATAGTCTTGCATAAATTCAAAGGATCCAATTTTATAAATTGTTTTAATATCATGTTTCGGTATAGTCCAATCTAATAATTGATTTTCAATATCTGCTATATTAATTTTTGTTGAATTAATATGATTTAAATCTTCTGAGGAATTAGAGTTACTAGTTTGACCTATTTTAGGTTCTTTAATCGATAATATTTTAGCTAATTTGTCCATTAATTAAATTTAATTTTGCTAACTTCAATTAAATTTTTGTTTATCTTAGATCTCTTAAACAATCACGGGACCACCTAGTGTATCGGGACCACCAACTGTCATCTCGGACTTACTACGGCTGACCAACGCTACACTCTCAAAGGTTGACCAACGTTTCAAGTTTAAGATTTCTAATCTAAACTTAATTTAACTGTTATTAACAAAGTTAAACTTAAATTAATTAACAAATTTACCAATTTATTATCAATTAATTTACCTAACAAGTAACTAGGCTCTGATACCATTCTGGGCAGGATCGTTAACTTTCAGATCTTTTTAATTCAGTTCTTCTAACGCTATAAGTTTACCAATTTATATTAATATACGTTTACACATTTATTATTCGAAATATGTATAATACCAAAAATTATAATTATATTCAGAAGCTATTAAATCTTCTATGTCTAATTGATCTAAATAAAAAGTATTATGCAGATGCACAATATATAAACTCATTTAATGATGATGAAAGTTTCTGATAAAAATTTCAACACAATGAATCATATTATTAATAAAAGATATGCGTCTAGCATGTTCTTGACAATTACAATCAAAATTATCTATATGCGAATTGAAATGATTAGCTTCAATAGCATTTTTGAAAAAATATAAAGCATGTTTTAATGTAATTAACTCAGTTAAGTTAGAAAAATCTAATAGAGAGAGCAGTTATAAAGCTTTCTAAAAAAGAACTAATTTTAAATAATTAAAAATAAATATCTTTATTAAAATTTGTTTATGAAGATAATACAGGAGAATCTTGAATAAAATGCTGGCATTCTTTTGAAAAATATAAGCTGAAGGTCGAGGGATTTGGAGCATTGGGAGGTTGATATTACAATAGAGGTTTTGGATTTTTTCTCTCTAATTTTGTAAAATGGATTCTCTATTATGTTGGCTTCTGATTCTGCTCCCTTTGAAATGCAGTCGCTTCTTATTTATAGAGAGATGAGTTTTTGTGATAAGATCTGGAGTAGAAAAGTGGCCGACAGTTGTTGATAAGGTTTGGTGCCTGACGAAAGAAATAATATTTTATTTCAATCTATTTTATTTTAAAAATTGTGTGCATTGTAATAATATTTTTTATCGCAGTTTCTATTTTATTTTTTTATTAATAAAACTATTAACAAAAAATAAAAATAGAGTAAGAAATTAAAAAAAGAAAAAAAAAGAGAAGAAAAAAATAATAAAATATTATTTAGGATGTAGCTCTAAAAAGAGAGAATGCAAATTTTGATGTTGATATAGATAAGAAATAATATAAAAAAACTATTATGAAATTATATATTTGAAGAAAATTAGAATTGGGAGTGGCTAAATTTTTGGATCTAGATAAATAAATCAGAAAAATAGAAAAATTATTGGAAGATAAATAATTATAAGATAGAAGAAAAATATGGAGATGCATTATAGAGATTGAATAATAATGGATTGGACTGAGAGAGACACATCACATATAGACAGACAGAGGGATAGGGTTTTCAATCTAATCCTCACATAAAGCTGTGGGTCGCTTGCTTCATTTTTCGGATTTTGATTTTTGTTTTTTACTATAAAATTTTCAAATTTCTTTATTATTTTTCTCCTTTAATTGTAGATTGAGCTTGTTTTCATGGCTTCCAATTCCAACAAAGATGTTCGTTCGGGTAAAAGCCCTTTTGCTGCCTAAGTTACTGTTATTTTTTCGAGATCTGTTGCCCTTCCATTCCTTTCTGCAGTTTCGTTCTGATGTTTGCTCAGTTTTTGGTTGGTGGAATCAAGTATTTTCTGTTTTAGCATCGGCGATGAAAATGAGGATTTTTTTTTTTAATTCTTTTCAATTCCATGAATTGACGATCAAATCCTTCAATCAGTTGTGAGCTGTGTATGTAATTTCAACTCTATGCGGCTGTGACTTAATTGCTGCAAATTGATTATGAGTCACCCTTGTACCCTTTTTTCCTATCATTATCGAGTATTAAGTATTGCTCCGTATGAAAGATATTGGATTAGTTGGAATAGTTTTGTGTCCTTTTGTTTCATTTCGTTTTTTTTTTTTTTGGCTTGCTATGGATGTCACCTGTTGTATGTGATGCATAATTAAGCCGCTTAATTCTAATCTTTTACTTTATCTTAGACGAGAAAACAAGTTCAACTGAGAATAAAACCCCAAAATCAGAAACTTCTTTTGGGGAGTCTCGGTCAGGACAAAGAAGATCTGCCCCTCCTCCAGGAACTGGCTTTGCTCCCAATCCTTTTGATTTCTCGGCAATGACTGGCCTGCTTAATGTATGTTATCTTTTATTTGGATCTGTCATATGAACTGCCTTTTGAGTTTTGAAAAGAGTATTATTGGTGACCTTTTCATTTCATTTTATTCCTCCTTCGTTTCTGGTTTCATAATGTTTCTTTATTCATCAATTGACATGTGTAGGACCCAAGCATCAAGGAATTAGCTGAGCAAATTGCTAAAGATCCATCATTTAACCAGATGGCAGAGCAGCTACAGAAAACCATTCAAGGTGTAGGAGCTGAAGATAGTGTTCCTAATTTTGATGCACAACAATACTATTCCACAATGCAACAGGTTATGCAGAATCCTCAGTTTATGACTATGGCTGAACGCCTTGGCAATGCATTAATGCAGGTTTATTATTGGACTATAGTTTCATTTTATTGCTTTCTGGGGATATGTGTAGATGTTCTGTAATGCATATTTTTTTAAGATTATTTATTTAAATCTACAGCACTGCACTACATTTTTGGTTCTCTTTCCTCAGGATCCATCAATGTCCCAGATGCTTGAGAGTTTGACAAATCCATCCCATAAAGATCAAATTGAGGAACGGGTGGCACGAATTAAAGAAGATCCTTCCTTGAAACCTATTCTAGAAGAGATAGAGAGTGGTGGTCCAGCTGCCATGATGAGGTTTGGATAGAGAACTCTATTTAATATGATAATGTAATATGCTTATAGAATTGTACTAAAGATTATTAAACAGTTATGTTATTTATTGAATTTTGCACTAGATTTTAAGTTCCATAATGCTTTTCAATTTCCTTCTATAACAATCTATTGTAGACAGATTGAAACTTGGTGTGAAGTTGGAATATATTGAACTTTTTTGAGCAACTAGAAAACTAATATAAAGTTCAGTTACTAATTGTTAGTTTTCTTTAATAATTTGAATGGAGATGTGGCATGAGTAGATGCATTCAATTGATTTAATGCTACTAAATTATTGAAGGTACTGGAATGACAAGGAGGTTTTGCAAAAGTTGGGTGAAGCAATGGGTCTCGCAGTTTCAGGAGAAGCAGCTTCTTCTGTTGAAAATTCTGGACAAGATGAAGCTGAAGAAGCTGAAAATGAGGATGAGTCGATTGTTCATCATTGTGCCAGTGTTGGAGATGTTGAGGTAGAATGCAATTTGTTTTTTTATTTTCTTATCTGTCATGGTGCTTTTACTCGATTCACTTAGTCAAATTATAAATGACATCTCAAGTTTTAATGTCTTGCACTCTTGCTACTTTTTATTTTCAATAAAATATCATTTTCTTGGCAAATTCACCTGTTTTGTGTCATACTTACTAGACTAAAAAATACACCTTACCAGTTGAAATATATTTCTTGTTACACTTTGCTTAATTGCAGACTTTGCAGTTATAGTTAACAAAATTGGAATTTCGTAATATATCCAGTTGAGTTTACATAATTTGAACTTTATAGTTGAAATTGAAAAATCCTTCAAGGTGGAAGGGCTTTTTGTACTTGAGCCAAACAATTATATTTTCCTTTGTTGATGCAAATATCCATGTCAAAACATTAGGATAAGTTCAAAGTCAATATTCACAGCAAGGAATCAAGAAAAAATGATTTCTCTAAATTGCATTGATGGTTCGGGCAAATTCGAGAGTGCCTGTAATCTCTCCCAAAAGAACTTTCATACAAATTTCATGATAATCCCTTGCAAAACAGAAAGGTAACTATATAGGCTACACAACAGAAAGGAAACACACTACTAACAAATACTAAAACACCCTCAAACAGACTAGAGCCAACAGTAAAAGAAATAAACCAAACCCTATATCCCCGGATCAGGCCTCAAGTCAGCCTAGCCCAACCCATCAGCTGCCTCCCTTCATCCTGGTATAGGTGAACTGGATTGGGGGCCTATCAGTACTCCCTCCCCACAAAAGCACCTTATCCTCAAGGTGAATGTCCAGAAACTGATTGTTGATGGCAGCAAAATCTTTCCATGTTGCTTCAAAAGGGGGAAGGTCCTTCCATAAAATCAAAACCTCAAGGTCTCCAGGATGTTCTTTGGCTTTATTACAGACCCCCAACAGTTTTTCAGCCTCAACCACCAGCTCCAATTCTGCCATCAGTTGAGGAGGCAGCAATGGAGAAGAAACCACATTCCCTTGTGCGCGCCTTAACTGAGAAACATGGAACACAGGATGCATAGAGGCGGAAGGGGGTAATTCTAACCGGTAAGCAACCTTTCCAACTCGCTTAACCACCGAATACGGCCCATAAAAACAGGCTGCCAACTTCTGATTTGCAGCAGCAGACATGGTTTTCTGCCGATAAGGCCTGAGTTTGATAACAACTTGATCCCCCACCTGAAATTCTTCCTCCCTTTTATTTAAATTTGCTTGCTTCATCTTCTCCTGAGCACGCAACAAATTCATACTTAAATCATCTAAAATAGCCTCATGGTTTGAAGGAGTTGATCAATAGCAGAAATGGGTTTAGACAGTGTTGGATGTCGAAGTAATGCAGGGGGATCACGGCCATACAAGGCCTTGAAGGACTACAAGCAATAGCAGAGTGATATGTAGTGTTAAACCAGTATTCTGCCCAGGCCAGCCATTTATGCCACTGTTTCGGTTTGTCAGAAGCAAAGCAACGAAGATACTTGTCCAAACAGTGATTCACCGCTTTGGATTGGCCATCCGTTTGTGGGTGGTATGTAGTACTCCTCTTAAGCGCAGTCCCTTGTAACCTGAATAACTCCTTCCAAAAATAACTCATAAAAACCTTGTCCCGATCCGAAATAATGGATCCTGGAAATCCATGGAGGCGCATCACTTATTTGTTAAAGATTTCAGCAACGATGGGTGTTGTAAAAGGGTGTTTCAAAGCCATAAAATGCCCATACTTAGTCAACCTGTCCACTACTTCCAGAATAACCGAAAACCCGCTGGCCTTAGGTAACCCCTCAATAAAATCCATTGTTACCTCTTCCCATACATGTCCCGGGAGAGGTATAGGCTGTAACAATGCAACCGGTAATGAATTTAAAGTCCTATGGCATTGACAAGTCTCACAAGCCACAACAAACTTAGAGACATCTTGTTACATACCGACCCAAAAAAGATCAGCTGCAATTCTTTTGTAAGTTCTTGTTTCCCCTGAATGACCCCCAGTAGGAGTAGATGATATTCTTGGCAAATAGTCGGAATAAGAGATGAGGACTTAGGAATAACTAACCTGCCTTTGTAAAAAATCAGGTCGTGTTGCAACATAAAACCCACATGTTTCTTGTCTCCACTTTGCAAGTTAGCCTTGAGTTTCACCAAAAATTCATCTGCATTGATCTCAGCTTGTAACTTTGGCGAATCTTCCTAACTAAAAACTGTTGGAGAGTTACATTCCTTCAAATCACTGCGTCTGGATAGTGCATCCGCCACCATATTTGTTTTCCCAGCTTTATAATGGATATCAAAATCATATCCCAATAATTTACTTACCCATTTTTGATATTTTTGACCCACCAATCGATGTTCCAGTAGATGTTTAAGGCTCTTTTGATTGGTTCGCACCACAAATCTTCTTCCCACTAAATAGGGCCGCCATTTGAGTATAGAAAACACTATTGCCATGAGTTCTTTCTCATAGATGGACTTCAATTGGGCCTGCCTTCCTAGTACCTGGCTAAAATAGGCAATGGGGGGGCCTTTCTGCATAAGTACAACCCCAATAGCAAATCCCGAAGCATTTGTTTCAATCTCAAACGGTTGAGAGAAATCCGACATTGCTAACATCGGTACTGTGGTCATAGCTGTCTTCAAAGTCTGAAAAGCCTCTTCGGCCCTTTCCGTCCATTGGAACTTGTCTTTTTTAAGCTGGTCTGTGAGTGGCCAAGCAATATTCCCATATCCGCTAACAAATTTTCTGTTATATCCCGTCAATCCCAAAAATCCTCTAAGCTTTGTGATGTTTTTAGGCTGAGGCCAAGCCAAAATAGCCTGAATCTTGGATTAATCCATTGACACACCCTCAGAAGAAATGATATGACCCAAGTATACCATTTGGGATTGCCCAAATTCGCATTTTTTGATGTTAGCATACAGTTGATATCTTTGGAGCACTTCTAGCACCAAGGTGACACGCCTTACATGATCCTCCATGTTTGCACTATAAGTCAGAATGTCATTGAAGAAAACCAGTACAAACTTGTGCAAAAACGGCCTGAATATTTCATTCATGAGAGCTTGAAACGTAGTTGGCGCGTTTGTCAACCCAAAGGGCATGGCCAAAAATTCATAATGGCCCTCATGGGTTCGAGACGTTGTTTTGTACTCATCGCCAGTCCGGACCCGTATCTGATGGTATCCAACCTTCAAATCCAACTTCGAAAACACTGCTGCCCCATGAAGCTCATCAATCACAAGAATGGGAAACCAATTCGGAATGGTAGCCTTATTTAAGGCGCAGTAATCCATACAAAATCTCCAACTTCCATCTTCTTTATTAATAACACAGGGCTGGAGAATGGGCTAGTGCTTCGCTTAATAATCCCAATAGACAACATGTCTTGGATAAGCCTTTCTATTTCATCCTTCTGGAATTAGGGATATTGGTACGGCCTAACACTCATTGGTGTTGTACCCTCCTTTAAAACAATGGAATGTTCATTACCTCTCACAGGTGGAAGTCCCTTGAAATACTTCAGCAAATTTGTCTAGTGTCTCTTGTAATGGTTGAGATGGAGGTTGTCCTTTCTCCTCTGACCCCATAATAGAACTAAGCTTCACCAGAATGCCCTGACCCTCATTTTGATGGTTTTCATAATGGACTAAAGAGACAGCCTAAAGAAGGATCCCCCCTTAAGGTGACAGTATTAGTTCCCATCCGTAACTTCATGGTCTGCAACTTCCAGTTAATGTACATTCCCCCCAATGTTTCTAACCATTGAATGCCTAGAATAGCATAAGTATTACCCAACTGAAGATGCATGAAATCTTCTATGATCTTGACACCCCGCATGTTCAGTTTTACCTCCCTGTAGACCCCCTTCGTTGATATATTGGTTCCATCTCCCAGTACTACATCATAATTGGTAGTAGAAGAAAGAGGCAGTTGTAGTGACTCAGTTAACTTACCCAAGATGAAGTTGTGCATCACTCCCGGGTCGATCAACACCACCATCGGCTGATTTGAAATCTCCCCTCTGATCTTCATGGTCTTGGGGGTAGTGAGACCTGCAATGGAGTTCAAAGATACCTCTATTTTTGGTTCTTCCTCCTCAATCTTGGTTTCTGTCTCTAACAGCAATTCATCTCCTTCCTCTTCCTCTTGCACTACCATCACACTAAGCTCATTTTTCATACATTTGTGACCCAGATGGTATCACTCATCACATTTGCAGCATAATCCTTTTTCACGCCTCTACTTCAGCTCTTAGTCAAATAATCTTCGGTAGGGCTCAGATGGTTTGGAGGTGAGTATGTTGGGATTAAAGGGAGTTGCCTTAACAAGATCCATGGGTTTGGGCTGTTGGATTGGGCGACTACCACTAACTTCAGAGTAATGGACTCTCCTATTCTGCAACAACTTCTCCTCAGCTCTTAGGGCTTGTTCCATAGCTTGGCCCAGGCCCATAGGATTTAAAAGTCTGACCTCAGCTCTTATCTCTAGTTTCAATCCAATGATGAATTTACTGATGTATATTTTCTCTGGTATTTCATTCAAAGGTGCAGCTAGAGAAATGAAACACCGGCGATACTCCTACACTATGCTGTCTTGTCGAAGTTCTAGCCACTGGTCATGGAGCGACCCATCCTTGGAAGACCGAAAATGCTTCAACAACAACCTCTTCATAATCTCCCAGTTCCACATCGGTCTACTCTTTCACTCCCATTGATACCACAACAAAGGATCCTCCTCAGAAGCCACAATCGCTGCTTCTACCCGCTCCTCATCTGTATACCTTTGCAATTCAAAGAAGTGTTCAGCCTTTCGAATCCAGCCATTGGGATTTTCTCTGTTAAAAATTGGCATCTTCGGTTTCCGATACCTCTTGTCCTTTTGCGGCTCGCTATTAGCAATTCTCAATCCTTGATTCCCGATCAGTGAACCCAGTGAAGTCGTCTCCTGTCTCTTTGTCTCCGAGGTCTCGACTCTCCCCTTCCTTCTCCTTCCTTTTTCCAATAGCCGATGCATGTTTAGCCGAGTCCTCTTGCAACTTCATGTACTGCTCAAAACGAGCAGTGACCTTAGCTATGGAGCTCAACCTCGACTCAATGCTTTCCATGGATGATTTCAGATTTCCCATATCCTCCTTCAAGCTTACTACCTCCTCGTCCATGTGAGTTGCTGCTGAAGCTCCGGTGCCCTTCCTTGCCATTGAACTGACTCTGATACCAAATCGATAAGTTCAGAGTCAATATTCACAGCAAGGAATCAAGAGAAAAGGATTTCTCTAAATTGCATTGAATATTGATGGTTTAGGCAAATTCGAGAGCGTCTGTAATCTCTCCCAAAAGAACTTTCATACAAATTTCATAATATTCCCTTGCAAAACAGAAAGGTAGCTATATAGGCTACACAACAGAAAGGAAATACACCACTAACAAATACTAAAATACCCTCAAACAGACTAGAGCCAACAGCAAAAGAAATAAACCAAGCCTAAGAACAAAAATATCCGGATCAGGCCTCAAGTCATCCCAGCCCAACCCATCAGCTGCCTCCCTTCTTCCTGGTATAGGTGAACCGGATCGGGGGCCTATGACGTTACCTCTCTATAGATGGTAACTACTTAGTTAATTCACCACTAGTTATGTGCAGAAGATAAATTCACAAAGTTTGGTAGCGAACTCCAAATATTACCTTATAATGCATCAATTTCAAAAAGAAATATTACCAGTAGTAGTATAACAAAAGTCATTAGCACATTAGAGTAGGAAGAAAATAATAACCACCTCTATGAGTAGTGAATACTATAACATAAAAGATCCCAATAAGCACTTTGAAAGGCTGCTTCCATCATCTTCTTCTCTTTATTATTTTTAAGGTCTTTTATATCTCCTTCCTTGTCATCTGTCTCTAAATCAATCTCTCATCCATAATTTCCAATGGAATGGCACAAAATCAAGAAATACATGGGTTTGTTTTGCTTTGGATAGTTTGCTTGACTTGGGGCAAGAGATGTAGCTTCAGTGCAGGGTCTTAGGCACTGTTCTGACTTTATCTTTTCTAGAGTTGATGCCATATGATTAAACTTATTTTCTTGCATGAAAGAAGCTGTTGACTTTTTTTCCTTAAAAAAAAAAAATCTTAAAAAGGTATAAATAATAAACTTTTATTAGTTAGGTAACTCCAACTAATATTAGTACCTTTTTATTTTCCTCCCGCCATTAGGCACATGCCTAGGAATCCCTAAAGGCTTATGCTTTTTCTGAGATGCCAACTTGCTTGAGATTACTTTTGGTGAGAATGTTTCTTTAGTGCTTTTTCTAAATCATAGTGTCTACAAAGTTCACATAAAATTTGATGATAACAGCTATTTCACAGTGTCATTATGTTTACTTTTATCTTCTTTCTACCTTTGCCTTGCTTAAGACTTTCGAGATGGATTCTGATGGGCTGTTATTTTGATAATCTGAGCTATATTTGGAGGATTTAAAACATGTCTATGTGTATCTTAGGTCGATTCTCTTGTATAAAGCATCTGCATTGCTCTCTGATACTGAAGCATGTTTATATACTCATGGTAAGAACATTCAGTGGCAGTAGACTAGCACAAAAGGTAAAATATATAGTGTTGATATTTAATTTGCATTGCTTGTTTAGTGTACAAATTGTTTTGGTGTTGTCTATAGTTCTATGCTTTTCATTAATTCTGTTTAACTTCTGTCAATTGAAGATGTTCCTTTTAAATAGAGACTAAAATTCTCTCGATTCATCAATTAGGGTTTGAAAAATTCTTTGGCCTCTGGTGCTAACAAAGATGAAGAAGATTCAGAGGGGAGAACAGCATTGCATTTTGCTTGTGGATATGGAGAGGTATAATTATTTCCTGGAGCTAACCTTTTTTTCACACCTATTGGAAAAGAGTGGGAGGGGATATTGTTTACTATCACTGAATCACTCCCCCTTGAAATATATGGTTGTCTCTCGACTTTGTTGGGTTATCTTAGTTGGGTGCTCTAGACCTTCTATAGAATGTTTAAAGAAGGGATTGCATAATTAATAAATATGTGCACTGGCTATGGCTTATATTGCTCTTTAATTATTAAAAAAAATAGTTACCCTAGCCTTAGGTGCAAGGCACTTAGGGTGCTACATCTAGTCCCTCAGCAAGTGAAAGGCTGGTGATTTTCTAGGGATGTGCATTTTTCTAGGCATAAGGTTCTGGAAAGGTGCACCTCGCTAACATTCACTGGCCTCTCGCTGCTGTTTTGGTGGAATAATTATTTCCTTGGCTGGAAAACGATTGGAGTTTTTCTAGGTCACCATAAGTGGACTCAAAACCTCAAGATCTACGAGAATTCAATGTTAGTGCACTGGAATGTAGCCAGAAATGCATTTCTGTTGCCAGGGAAGTCGTCAGAATCTGGGCAGACCCAATCCCCTTGCCAGTAGGTGATCATCCCATTTGTGGCATCCACGCACCCAAATGTCTCTCTTTCCTTGATCTTTTTCTTCTTTATTTTTGTCATCCCCTTCAAATATTATTATTATTAAATTTATTCTGGTTCTGCTTGAGTTATGCTTTCTTTGTTGGCTTGTTGCGTTGTTTTGGTGGATTGGCTTCTTTTTGGCTTTGTTTTCATTTAGATTTAGTCTTCCCCACACGGTCTATCTCCTTATATCATATTGAGTATTGACTTTTTCCCCCTTCTATTGTTTATTTTCATTGTTATATTGTATGTTATTTGAACACTTCATTTTTGAAGTACCCGTACCCTTCGGGTATGACACTGGTATCATAGTTATTAAAGGTGCAAGGCGCAGGCGCGGGCGCGAGCCCGAGTGACATGGGATGCAAAAATAAAAAATAATTGAAAAAAATTATAAATTTTATTAGAATATTAGCAAGGTGATATAATATTATAAATATTAAAATTTAAAACACATAAGTCATATCAACAAAATTGAAACACATACACAAAAAAAAAAACTTAATTAAAGTTTGATATCCTAAACACAAGGTTCTTAGACTTACTAAACGCACAAGAATCTTAAACTTAATAACATTGTATTTAACAAGTTCTAACACTTATCAATTATGAATTATCATATCAAAGCACAATTAATCTTGTGCTTAAATTGTGCTATTCAAATTATTTTTGTGGAGGTTGGAACATATGTTTTCTTTGTCTTAACCCTTTTTTTTCTTTTTTATTGTTTGTTTTGGAAATAATTAGTTGTGGTAAGACATACTAAGAGTTTTTTTCAATTTATAATTAATGGTTTAAATTTTCCGACACTAAAAAAAAAAAAATACAAATATTTAACTAATGTCACGAAGGCGCGCTTAGGCGCACCAAGATGCACCTCGCCTTAGGCTTAAGGCACACAAAGGCACGCGCCTTTGTGATAGAGCGCGCCTTTGGGTTTTCAAGGCGCCGAGGTTGGAGTTTGGTGAGCCTGAGGTGCACCTTTAACAACTATGATTGGTATAAATATGGATTACATACTGAATCCTCCACTTTAAAAGTGGATACTCATTATTTCTCCTAACACTATATCTGCAGATTGCTACTGAATCTTATCACATAGTGGTTCCATGTAAATATGAGTAAAGCCTTTGTTTAAGAAGATTTACTTGAAGATAAAATTACATAAAAAAGAATTGATAAAGTTCAAGGAGATCAAAAAGAGTTTGTTCAAATTTATAACCCTCTTGAATGTTTTTAGAATCTCAATCAATATCAAGTCCCTATAATCCTTTTAAAATATTTACATTTTTATATATAGACATATTCTTGTACTTATACCTCAATTTTGGGTACTTTTTAGTTGTACCAACGTACCCTAAATTTTAAAAAACAAGGAGTCGGACTTCTAGGTATGTACCCGTGTCCAAGCAACATAGGTTATACTGTTTAATTTTTGAAATTTATTTATTTAAGATATTAATCACTTGAAAGGAAAAATACATTTTTAAGCCCTTGAATTTTTTGAGTTGTCTATTGAGCCCCTAATATTACATTTTGTTCAATTGGCTCATTGGAGAGTGCAAACTCTTATATTTCTATTAATTGTGGACTTGTGAAATTAAGTTAGGTAGAGTCAAATTTTCATGTGCATCAACTTTTTGTAGAAAGGTTGCTATGATGAGTGAGAAATATTATTCATAAATTAAAAATTTAATTTATAAACTAAAAGTTTCAAATGCGTTTTGAAAAGAATAGAAACACGACTTTTTCTCCTTTCCTTAATTCCTCAACAACTCCCTCCTTTTCCTTCACATGCACCATCTCTTTGTTAATGGCTTTCTTTGGGTGAATTACACCGATGATACTTCAATTATTTAACTCGCAACAACTCAGTACCCAAACTATTATTTGTAACAGAAAATCCCTTGAACTTTAATTTTGTAAAATAAAAGTATCTACTATTAAAATTTGTTAAATAATTTAACGGAATGCTGACGTTAATTTTCCACATCAGTCAAAAAGTTTCACGTGTAAATGCCACATATACAAAATGGGTCCCATAAAAAATTTTCCCTTTTCTCATCATTTTCCCACATTCTCTCTTACTTTCCCTCAAACTAAATATAATCAAACATTCAGCTAAGTGGTGAAAATTTTTTACTGATGTGAAAAGTTAGTATTTCTTTAAATTGTTTAACAAATTTAGACAAATACTTTTATGTTAAAATTAAAGTTTAAGGAGTTTTCTGTTACAAATAATACTTTAGGTACTAATTTTTTACTAGTTATATAGTTGGAGTATCGTCGGTATAATTCATCCGCTTTCTTTCCACAAATGCTTAATAGAAAGCCACATGCTACTGCCTTGTAAGAAGAATGATTGAAGTATAAGATAGTGGGAGCGAGGAAAAAAATTAGAGTGGAAAATGAAGTTGCATAACAAGTTTTGATAGCATGAGATGGGATATTGGCTACTAACTGTTTCATGGTTCTGAATCATGTGATCAGAGATGAAATAACCATGATAAATTCAAGGGAGGTTCCAGGATGTCTATTATTCTTTAATTTTCATTATCTTTATGCACAATATCAGTAGACTTGTGATTGTAATGTGGATTTCCTGCTAGCCTTTTGATATTTTTATCCTTGTTACTTGGGTGACTACGATTTATTTGCATTTTGACCCAAAATCAAGTGCAGACTTTGCAGAACTGTGTTTTCTTGTAAAGGATTAGATGGAATCTTAATGTTTCTATCTTGTTTTGGTGGTGGTAAACAACAACATTGTAAAGGGTATCTCATTTGGTCTTGTTCCTAGCTACATGCATCATCTTTCCATTTCACCGATGATAGGAATTATCTATCCACTTCCAGCAGAGGAGAGGCTTTAGGTGCCATCATAGGTAGTCACCCAAGTCAAATGGGACTATCTAGGGTTCTTAATTGTTTAAGGGGGATTTAATTATTTGAGGAAATTCAAAAAACAGGTTTGTGGTTTTTGACTTTTGCAATTTTAAGTACGTGATATTTTTTTTTGTGCAAAATGTGTACTGTGGTTTGTGCTGTTAGCAATTTTAAGTACATACCTTTAACGGAATTAAAAAATCTGGGGGAAAGTTAAAAAAATATGTATGTGGTTTCCTAATTTGGCAACTTTAAGTATGGTATTTTTTTGTGCAAAATGAAGACTGTTGTTTGTGCCATTAGCAATTTTAAATATTACTCTAACAGTTGAAAGGATAAGAAGGAGAAGAGGAAAGCCTTCAAAACAATTTGAGATGACTAGTAATTCAAGTGATGAAGAATTAGGTGATTAAGTTGCCAATTTCATATTTTTAGATTGAGAATGGATGAAATTAATAGTAATCATCACATCAAGGATTTTCTTCCCCTTATTGAATCTAGAAATGAAATTCTTTAGACTACTAATTTCTTTTTCTAATAATGCATTTTTCTCAACAAGTTTGACATGATAATTTAAAACCTTATCTTTAGTAGAATTGTATTCATCTAACGATTTAGTTAACTTTTCATGAGAAGTTCTTGATTTCTCAAGTTCTCATTCTGGAGTTCTAACTATTTTTTTAAGTGAACTAATTCTAGAAGAATATTTTTCACACTTGTGCATAAGTTTTTCAATAATATGTATCATGTCATCACCTGATTCTTCGTTACTTAAATCATCAGAGTCATTCTAAGTTGTTTTGAAGGCGTTATTCTTTTCCTTCTTGTGCTTATAGGTGTTAGGAGAATATACTTAAAATTGCTATCGACACAAACCACAATACCCATTTTGTAAAAAAAAAATACCACATACTTAAAGTTGCAAAATTCGAAAACCACATGCCTGTTTTTTGAACGATACCCTAGATTTTTTAACGCTGCTAAGGGTATGTACTTAAAGTTGCTAATGACGCAAATCACAGTACCCATTTTGCACAAAAAAATACCACTTGCTTAAAGTTGCAAAAGTCAGAAACTGCATACTTGTTTTTGAACTTTACTCTAATTATTTTTCATGATGTCATTTTCATTTATTTTTTTTATAGTTTTCCCTCGCCTATGTTACTTGGACACTTTATTTTTGAAAAAAATACCCGTACCTTTTGGGTATGACACTGGTATGGGTATAGATTACATACCGGCTCCTCCACTTTAAAAGTGGATATTCCTTATTTCTCCTAACAATATACTTGCAGTTTGCTACTGAATTTTATCACATAGTTCTATGTAAATAAGAGCAAAGCTTTTGTTCAAGAAGATTTACTTAAAGATGAAATTACATAAAAAATAATTAATAAAGTTCAAGGAGATCAAGAAGACTTTGTATCAAATTTAGGGCCCTCTTGAGTGTTTCTAGATTCTCAACCAAGATCAAGATTCTATAATCCTTTTAAAATATTTACATTTTTATATATAGATGTATCCCTGTACCCGTACCCTAATTTTGGGTGCTTTTTGGCCGTATTAACGTACCCTAAATTTTAAAAAACACAAAGTTGGATATCTAGATATGTACCCGTGTCGGGTACCCGTACCTGTGTCCAAGCAACATAGTCCCTCGCAGTTATTTGATTTAACTATAGCTAAAAAAGATGTCTTTGTAATACCTTTGTAACTAAGTTATTGTCTTAGGCTTTATGGGGTAGCGGCAAGCTGAAATCTTATGCTTATTTATAAGATACAAGAGTAATTGCGTTGTCATAGACCTGTCCAAAACTTAACAACAGAAACAGAATTGGAATAGAAAACTTTCACTGTATTGATATGAAAATAGCAACTACAGGCATTCGAGGGGCCTGAAACTCTCCATTTGCTAATGGCAATACTGTAAATTAGAATAGCCTAAAGATTCCTCACAGCCTCACTCTTATATATTTACAAAGGCTTCTCTCTCTATAACTAACTTAAAAACATTCTCTGAAATACCCCCTTATAACAAATACTGCAAGTTCTAGAATAAAAATAGGCCAGCTCAACATTAATCATATCAACCCACTAATTCTGCCTTTTACCTCTCCTTGCATAAGTGAGACGAATGGGATTTATATTGTAGTGTTTTTATTATCTAAGAATAAAAATGTTCAAGCATTAATTGAATCTGGTCAGAGACTCAGATGCAGTCTGTGGAGCTCGCTGATTCTTTACACCCTTGGGCATACTTGTTATCATTAACAGTTCATTGGCCTTATTATGTCTGAGATGTAAATCTTCAGATCATTAACATTTCATAGGCCTTATTATGTCTGAGATGTAAATCTTCAGAGTATGTGTCTGTGCCTTTATGTTTTACATATTCATTGTACCTGGGGATTTTGTCGATGGTTCGAACATGAGTCAACTTCTTGGTGCAGGTCACCTGTTTTGACACTTTTTTTCTTCTGTTAGATGTGATAGAAAGTTCTTGTATTACATTTTGGTTTCATTTAAGTAAGCAAAAGCTTTCAAGTTTGCGAATATTCATTTTCCTTTTTTCAGGTGAAGTGTGCTCAAATCCTTCTTGAGGCAGGGGCAACTGTAGATGCACTGGATAAAAACAAAAATGCTGCACTTCATTATGCAGCTGGCTATGGAAGGAAGGAGTGCGTGGCCCTTCTGCTGGACAATGGTGCTGCTGTGTAAGTCAATATTATCGACTATCAATAGCTTAAAATGAATTTTTATGGGTTTCTAAGATTGTTTATTTATCGTTTCTGTGTTCATTATGAGTGGACAGTACTCTTCAGAACATGGATGGCAAGACTCCAATAGATGTGGCGAAGTTAAACAATCAGCATGATGTACTAAAGTTGCTTGAGAAGGATGCATTCCTGTAAATTGGAGGATTAGTGGGATGTGCATGTTTTAGGCACTTGAAAAGTGCTATAATACAATTTGTTCTCTATGCTGCTGTCAGGATGCTACATCTGTAGTTTTTGTAGCCAATGACAATCTATCTGTTCCCTTTTTTTTTTGTCATTCTTATTATTATCCTTTAAAGCATAGCTTAGAGCGTGCTATTTAGTTATTAAGTACTGAAACATTCGGTATTGTTTGGAAACAGCCAATTGTCTCTTTTATGGGTTTGAATGTTGAGAAATTCGGCTAAAATGAGGAAAGCTATATAGTTTGGAGTTGATGCCATATTTATTTTGCTCCGATGGGGTTGGATGTCAACATGTACAGGGAGGGGTGGATTATGCTAATGGTACCTAAATTATATAAATTGTAACAATTCAGTACTCCAAATGTTATTTATAACAGTATTCAAATTATGTAAATTGTAACAATTCAGTATTTCAAAAATTATTTGTAATACAAAAGAATTTAAACTTTTATTTTGTAAATAAATATTATTTTTTTTTTCAGTTATTAGGACTCGTTTAACATTGTATTTGGAAAAAATATTTTTCGGAAATTTTTTTTTATATTTTTAACTTTTTTGAGTTTTAAAAACTGTTTTTAGTAAATAGAAATAAATATATATTTTTTACATAAGGAGTTTTGGAAGAAAACAATTCACAAAAAATTAAACAAATTAGTTAATTAAATAAAAAAAAGTTAAAATTTGTTTTTGGGACACTCAATAGCACTTCAAAATACCTGCGTAATATCTCTAATAGAAGTATGGCAAAAAATATCTAGATATATTTTAATAAAAACAAAATTAATTGTAATATTCCGTCAGTAAAATTGAAATTTATCCGATGTGGATATTATAACTAATTTTATTTTTATTAAAATTTATCTGATTTGAATATTTTATATCACACTTATGTTAGGAAAACTAATAGTCAAAGACGAAAGTACTATTTACAAAATAAAAGTTGAGGTACTTTTGTGTTGCAAATAATTTTTGAGGTATTGAATTGTTATGATTTACATAATTTGAGTATTCTTGTGTTATAAATAATCTTTCAAGTACTGAATTATTACGAGTTATATAATTGAAATACCGTAAATGAAATTCACCCTATAGGGAGGTGAATAACATTTCTCTTTTGATGATTTATTTTTATTTTCATTTACAACATTATACAAACACAAAAATGTATGTTGTTGGTTTCCCTTTTTTTAGGAGTGAACGGGTGGGTTTAGGGTGGAGTTTACCATCTCTCGTTTCAATTTTGAAAATTCAATTCTATTTATGATTCCGTCCCATTTTCCTATAGGAAAAAATAATAAGTTCCTGTCTTTGTATCAAACAGGGACATGAATTTATGAATCAATTTGACTTCTAATTTCATTAAAATATTTTACTTTATTTTAATATTAAAAATATTTTTTATTTTTATTATTTTGGACATGTCTCTAGTGGCGAATATCTGACAATCGGACGTGAACAAAAGCAATGGGTCATGGCTGGGTTTTCGGAATCGACACTGAGTGGAATTAGACGCTGGATGATTGTTTTCATTTTTTGACATCTTATGGTCTTTCTTATATATAGGCTATAAAATTATGGCTTCGAGATCTCACATGGTGATTGAGGAGATTGCCAAGGTAGAGAATTCCCTTAAACACTCAAAAGATTAGACTCTTGTGGACCATTCTGGATCCCAATCGTAGTGATCCTAATGTGGAAAATCACATTAGAACTAAACCATCTCCTATGCAATCTGTCAAAGATGGCAATTCTAATCCTATTATAAATTTTGCCTAGTGCCTAGCTACTCTTTAAAATTATGGTGTCCTCAAGAGTCACTCCCACCTATGTCCCTAATCCAGACAATAGAGATTATGTGAAGTTGAAGGAGCATGGAGCTCGTAAGGGTACTAATGATTCTATTGAGGTTGAGTATTGGTTAGAGTATATCGAGAGAATATTCTATTAGATGGAGTGTACTAACGCACAAAAGTATGACTATGCGATCTTTCTACTGCAAAAGGATGCATGACTGGTGGAAGATAGTTTTCGAGGTAATGCTCCTTCTACCTTTACATGAAATGATTTTAGTAAGGAGCTTTCTTGATAAGTATGTGTCTAGAGTGTAGAGGCAAAAGAAGCATAGGGAATTCCTAGATTTCAAACAAGGGGACAAGACAATGGTGGAGTATGATAAAGAGTTCATTAGACTTAGGAGTATAAACGAGTCAAGCTACTCATGAGCTACTTGAGCTGAACTTGGAGTTACTCGAGTCGAGCTCGAGTAGTTTGTTGAATCGATTTGAATATCACAATACTCAACTCGAGCTGCTCATGAGCTTAATCGAGCTTCACTATTTTTATTATTTATTAAATTACATTTATACTCTCCCCTATTTAAATAGCCCTAAAATAACCCTAGATCTCTTTTGAGTTCCTAAATCCTAACTATCTGAAGCTACTTCTCTTTCTCTAGTTGCTGCAACAACCCAAGCAGTCATCTTCTCTTCTCCGGCCATCAACTCCGGTTATATAGTCAAGTCGTTCTAGTTGAGAGGTAACCACCAGACATCTTTTTTCCTTTTCTCTTCGCTCAAGTTCAGAGATAATTGCAATATTTGGTAGAGTTTTTCTAGCTTTGATTTCCCACTTGTTTTCCCTGTTATTAATTGTTTTTTCCATCCCATTCGATTCTTGCTGGGAAAAAAAAAAGAATATTCAATAACTTAGTATATTTTCTGAATGAATTTGTGATCCTTATGTTTCTTGTGCTTTAGTGTTAGCTTGATGTTTAATATTTTACCCCTTTGTTTGTGCCACATTTTACATACTTTGCCCATTAGCCTCACTAGACATGCAATGGTTGTTCAATATGTTCGAGATTGTACACAGTGAAATCTTTTAACTGAAATATTTTCTTGTTCTTATTGTATGATTCAAGGCTAAGTTCTATTACTTTTGCTTTGCAAGTTATAACTGAAGAACTCGATCTGAATCTTGAAAAGCTGGATATTGATATGCTTGTTAGTTGCGAATAGGTGTTTGTAAGTTCTACTGATACCAAACCATTTAACTTGATACTTGTTTTTGCTGTATATTTTTCAGTGTCAAAGGATGATATTGTTGTTCTTGATGGTGCTAGTGACAAAAAGGCCATTGAAGAAAGATGTGATCATGTACATATTGTTTCATTGTTGGACATGTTCGATACATTTTTTTCATTTGAAGTGTATAGTGGGGCTTATCCTACTGTTATGACTATAGATATGTCTACAATTCAGTTAAGACTTCTGACTATGATAAAAGAAAAGTTGTAAGAAAGACTAGCAAAGGGTTCTGGTGTGTTGATATCCTCAAGGTTCACCTATATTCTTTGATGTTACAACCATAATTTTCTATTTCACTTCCCTGTATTGAGCTGTGTGGTACTATTGCCAATTTGGCTTTTGCAAATTGAAGGAGCTAAAGAAAGAGTCACATATGCTCTAATGCCACAAAGGCAGATGTTGAGAAGGGTATTGTGCTAGGTAGCTTATTTTTTGACTTCCTCTTGATGGATTTCAGTAGAAAAGTCTTCAGTGAATTCTCCATTTATTGGTGGTGGTGTTTCTCTTCTTTATGCATTAAAAATAGTTGGATAAGTTACAGATTGCCAACTTTGACTAGAAGATTGTGTCTAAATCATACATAATGCTCTAAGGTTTGTCCATTTTTTATGAAATATTATTAAAAATCTTTTGTCTTTGACGAGATAGCAAGCTTGAAAACCTTTTGATTAGGATGAATCTTTTACAATTTCAAGTTTTTAATATTTAAAGATGGATGATGTTCAAGTGTGTACATAACAAGTGTGAAATCATTGTGAAATCCTTCTTATTTCAAGCTTTTAACAAACCTTAAGTATGAAAACGAAGCAGACGATCAACATTGAAGTTGAGGAGAGATAAACTGGAGTTAGCGATATTTGGAGGAGGCAATGTGCTGCGATTTTTAAAGTTAAAAGTAGAAATGAATATTGTCTGAAAAGGTATGTCTCTAAAAGGTTACTTTTTTTTTTGGGAAGATGATTCCCAATATTAGGGTTTAATTTAAGTTGGATTGAATAAGTAGTAGTTTGATTTTTTTTGTTATTAAGCGTAACTTTAGGAGTTTTATTAGTGGGGTTGGTTTGATTGTTGTTGATTGCTTGTTTGGTCTTGATGTGCTTCACATTGTAAAAATTATTTACTTTCTTTTAGCTACACAGAATATTCTATAATGGGTGATATGGTCAATGTTGTGTTCATTATGGTGGCACTTTTAGTGGTAATTTTAATGAATATGTTAATGAGATTAGTGGGACAGAGGAAATTGATGTAGATATATTTTCTTTATAAGAGTTATTTGGGGATGTTAAAGATTATGGGTTTGAAAGGACTTTATGTAACATTCCCTCACCCTACCGTATGACAACAGAGTCAGATGATGCTACATGCCATATTTTGATTGCCATCTTGATTTTCTAAAGAATTATATATTTATTTATCTTTCTGCCTATTAATACTTTAGACCAGAACTAGGAAGATGAAAGGGATTCAACTACTCTTGCAGCCTCGACTGCTAATGAAGCCTAATAGTAAATAACTCGGCGTCTATATAACAATTTCTTGACGTTATGCATCTATCATATATCAAATTCGGCGCATTTGCATCTATAAAATATTAGTATCATGATGATGTTGGCGCCTTAAAATTCTCTAATTGTCATGCTAACATGTCTATCCTATTCTAGTCTAGGTATAAGTCATGGACTTACATCCACATATTTCACAAATTCCATATAGATAATTCATTTACGCATATGATCATTTATCTGTAATTTATCAAAACATGCGTAAGTTTCTAACTCATATAATCTTCGTCTATCATTATTTCTATTTCTTTATTAGCGTATATTAAAATTCAAATCAAATGACAATTAATAATAATTCGCATAGTAAATATTCATTAAATTATACACATGAAAGTATTCATTCATATAATCACACAAACTTAAAATTTCAACAAATTATTGTATTTCCAAACATATTATTATTATTATTATTATTATTATTATTATTACTATTATTATTAAGCCAAAGGTACAAATTTGCCCTTAAAGTATACCCAAAAGAATGAGTTAGCCCCTAAAGTATGACTTAGTATAATTATACTCATAAACTATAAAATCGGTCCAATTGAACTCCTCAAGTTTGCAACTGTTAACCTCTGTCATTGAGTGAACTCGGTTGCCAAATGGACTAATAATATTGCGACACGTGTCATGAAGATTTATAAGCCAAAGGTACAAATTTGCCCCTAAAGTATATCCAAAAGAACAAGTTAACCCCTAAAGTATGCAATCAGTCCAATTATACCCCTAAATTATGAAATCGGTCCAATTGAATCCCTCAAGATTTATTTGTTACCCACCGTTGACCCATGTGTTGAGTGAACTCGATTGCCATGTGGACCAATTATATTGTAATATGTCTCATGAAGATTTATCTGTTCATTCACCAATACGACATCGTTTGAAGTAATTTTTCTAAAAAAAATCCAAATGGTGCCATTTTGGACATTAAAAAAAATAAATCAATTATAAAGTACTCAATTTATTCCAGAAACTCTAAATTCTCCTTTAGAAAAAAAAGGAAAAATCAATCTCACCAATCAATTCAGTTACTAATTTAACAATCCAAGAATTAAGTTATAACTACGATACGAAAATTTGCAAAAAGAAACACCAAAGCAACTGTCTTGGCCTGCACAGTATAAGCATAGATAAAAAAAAAAAAGGAGAAGTACTTGAAACAATTAAAATCCGTCAATACCCAGAAACAATTAAAATCCGTCAATACCCAAAAACAAGAAAGAATGGGGGAGCATAAATTTATAGGCTTTGAAGAATTTACAAAGAACAATCAGATATTCAGGCCGACAAATTTGAAGTTAAATTTACTAGAAAAGAAAAAATTAGAAAGAATTGAAAGGCTATATAATCAAAAGAATTGTAACAGAGTGAGTTCAATGGCTTTGGCTGAGATGAATTGGAGGAAAATGAGAGACGACTTGACTTATGTTTGAACAAATAAATCTTGAGGGGTTCAAATGGACCAATTTCATAATTTATGGGTATAATTGGACTGATTGCATACTCTAGGGGCAAAATTGTACCTTCGGCTTATAAATTTTCATGACACATGTCACAATATAATTGATCCATATGGCAACCGAGTTCACTCAACAGTAAGGGTTAACATTAGATAACGGTTGCAAACCTAAGGGATTCAATGGGACCAATTTCATAGTTTATGGGTATAATTGTACTGAGTCATACTTGAGGGCCTGAGTCGTTCTTTTGGGTATACTTTAGAGGCAAATTTTTACCTTTGGCCTTATTATTATTATTATTCTATTAATTTAAAACTCACTTTTATATTAAACTAAATTATTATTATTTATTTATTTTTAACACACACATACATGCATAATACACACATGCATAACACAACACACACACATGCATAATACATTAACACAACACACACACACACATGCATATATTAACACAACATACACACAACACATAACACTTACACAAACCACTATACACACCACACAAATGGCCAAATGGCCATATATATAACAAAAGAATGTCGGTTCATAAAAGACTTTGTACCTCTTTTTTAAGAGTAATTCTGTGGTACACTTGGTGTAATTTACACTAAGTGCTTTAAAATTATTGGATTATCAACTTTTAATCTCATCCATTGATCATTAATGGCTGAAATTAAAAGTTGATGATCTAATGGTTCTAAAGCTATAGGTGTAAATTTCACAAGGTGCACCACAGAAGCCCTTTTTTAATCTTCTATAATTAATTAATTATTATTAATGATATTTGAAGATAGTTTAGAATATTACAAAATGAAGTAGAAATTTAGCCCAATTTTCTTATATAACAAAATTAATTAATATATTATAATAGACACTTGAAAATCTAGACATGTATTAGTGGTGAGAATAGCAAATTTATTTAATTAAAAATCAATTTTGACTAATTACTATTTCAATTCTCATTCTTTCCTATCTTTATTAACTGACCCAAAAAATTTTTATTCTTTTCAATTTAATTCGTAAATAAAATTTTCATTTTCTTCATTATAATACCAAACTACTCATTTTCCCTTAATTATATACTTAATTAATGTTAACCAAATGGTGATTGTTCTCTATTTTGATTTTGACAATTAAATTAATTGTTACTAACATCTTTGTTAAGTGTTGTTTTGATAGTAGTCAAAGTTTCAGCACATTTGGTTAAAGTTTTCTCATTGAACAACTCAAGAATTTCATAGAGACGTGTAACTCCCGACCGGGACATAAGTCCATACCGGGAAGTGCCATCTCCAGACTGGGAAAACATTGTCTCTAAGTGTCTCAAATATCCAGTAGCCAAAGCAGACCGGGAAAGGGTAGGTCGTAACCAGGACCGGCGGTTTCCAGACCGGGATAAGAATGTCCCGATTGAGACTGTAGAATAAACTAAGCAAACCAAGGGTCCAGACCAGGAAACTGTGTAGGGTGATGACCCAAAAGTTCTAGTAGCAAAAGCAAACCGAGACATGGGATGTCCCGACCGGGAATGGTTGCGGTCCGAGCGGGACATTCAAAAATACATGACCGTTGAAGAGGAGACCACCAAAATGTGCCACATCATTAGAAAATCAAAACACCCTTAGTCAAACTGACTCAGGTCCCGACCGGAAATGGTAGTCTTGATCGAGACTCATTGAAAGCCAAGAAGACCCAAGTTCCTGGTAGTGGCATCATCGGGCAAGTCCCGACTGGGACACTTGAATAAAAACTAGCCGTTGGGGATTTCAGCCAACCAGAAGCTGCCACATAATACAATTGGGCTTTTCCTGACCGGGATACCTCTCTCTGTAGACTGCATTTAATGCACTTGTAAGAGAACGTTAGAAAGAGTTATGGCACCATCTGTAACGGCTAATTGGTAAGTAATCAATATAAATACCTTACCAAAAGGCCATTTAATAAGAACCAACAACTCAACAAGTGCCAAAGCTATTGCAATTTATTTTCTCAAATCCTTTCATTAATTATCTTTGTATAAGGGTTCAAGTGTTAATCTTAAAACACTTGGATTGTCTTGTAATTGGGTAATGTGAGCCAAATTACAAGGAATTGGCTGTTATGTGAGCCACAAAACACAAGGAAAATTTGGGTTGAGTGTTAGCCTTGTTAAAACACCTAGTTGGCAGTGAGCTTGTTAAAACTCTAAAGATTGTAATCTAGGTGATTAGATTAGTAAATACTCAATCTAAGTTGGGGAGAGGAGTAGGGTTAGTTAACACCCGAACCTATATAAAATTCGTGTCTTAATCTTCTCCTTCTCTTTTATTATCTTGTGAGTGTAAGTTTTTAATTTCCCACTAATTCATCCCCCCCCCCCTCTTCTTGGTGATTGTTTGGGCAACAATTGGTATCAAAGTAAGGTCTAGAAGTCAAGCCTAATCAGCTCTAGCAAAGATCAACAATGGCATAAGAAGGATTCCAAAGCCTCAAACCTTATTTTGATGGGTCAAATTATGCCCATTGGAAGTTTAGAATGGAGGCATATTTTGATAGTGAAGGCATTGATGTGTGGGATAGTGTTCGCAAAGAATGGACACCACCAATAAGAA